>JACEEZ010013487.1:157500-205000 GCA_016584305.1 Chionoecetes opilio | reverse complement strand
AAAACCTCCTATAATAATATAATTAAAGTCGAAATAATACATCAAAGGAAGAAAATATTTAGGTTAAGAATCTCAGGAAAACATGTTTAATGCACGTTATTTCTATGACATATTCAGTCCATTTTAACGTATTCATCATCATTGAGACCTACACTTCACCAAATATTACTTGGAAAAGACTGTGATATATAACCTACATAATTTCTTTAAAAAAACGAGAGAAACTGATACTTTTTAGATCGCGCCGGGGCCTCCAGCCTTCAAAAACCCACAGCTAATTAAAGTTTACATTACGAGGCGATTATAAGGCTTATTTTGGTTAAGTCATAATTAATTACAGGTTAATGAGGTTGCAGGTTTATGACCTAACTACACCTAGAAGTGGTATAAATGCCTGCCCAGAGATTAAGGTCTAGAAATCAATGCCTAATAACCCCGCCCATCCACTGCCTCTTCTAATGACTCACAGTTTTACCAAGGAAACACGCAACACAATATTCTGAAAATATTTGAAGCTGATACAAAAATGAAAAATTGGAGGAAATTTTGGCTTCCTTAACTCTCTTTATTTTTATATTACCTCTGTGCTCATTTCTTGGTCACCCAAAGGTTCATAATGAATTGTTTTACCTGCATGCTAATTACTATATGTGATAAAAACGAGGTCTGTTGCAATAACATAAGCACACATATCGTCTTTATAAAAAAATAAAAAATATTTCATGTGTGTGCACTCCCAGCGATTCCTTTAAAATTATTCGTTATTTATTTTTACCATATTTATAAATAACTTGTTCCTGCATCCTACTTTTCAATTCGTGTAACATTTACATTCGCACGAAAAATAAACTCTTACTTTGTTGTGTATAGGAAAAGTTGTGGCAGCACTGTCACAGAAAACAAACACAAACACACACACACACACACACACACACACACACACACACACACACGCACACTCACGGGTACTCCATACCCATACGTACAGGGTACTCAGTAGTGCCATTTTTACCACGCTCGGCTAACAACCGAGAGATCCCGGGTTCAATCCCCGGCGGAGCGGAGAAAGATGGGGGGGTCTTCTTACACAAGAGTCTCTGTCCACCCAGCCGTGCATGGGTATCGGATGTTAGTCGGGACTGGTAAACCCGCTTCCCGGGGGTGGTGCTTTGGCACCTGCCGCATCGGGTAGCTACATGGGACATCTGGTTACGTGGATGTTCCCAAAATCCCCATACCGGCTTCGGCCAAACCAGGCTTCGGCTTAACCGACAGGTGGACATAAGCCGCCACTAAAAAAAACCGTACTGATGGTCCAATGGATAGAGCATTGGCGCGGCATTATGTGGTTAGCCTGTTCGAATTGCAATTCGCTCCCGGTGACTTTTCATTGACAAATTGAGGCGGTTACTGTCTCCCTTGAGCAAGTGGATGGAGTGTGTGTGGTAGCGTGATTCCAGCAATAAACATAGATCGGTCCTACGAGATCCAAGCACTCTCCGAGAGGGTAAAACTGGCGATCGCGACTACAGTTCGCGTGGATAAAACCGTGGTGATAAAACACACACACACATATACATGCACTTTGCACACACACACAAAAAAAATATATATATATGACTCTAATAAAAGAGATTGTTAACATATTTGTGCAACAGACATATGACTAAGTGTAACCATATATATCATATCATTAAAACATGACATTACATTTTAAGATGAAATGAAATATCGTTTGCACGATTTGCGGAAGACGGATTTCCGCTGGGTGAAAAAGAATGGATTTAAATGTGTGGTCAAGGCAAAAAAAAAACAAGTAAGTAAATTCACAGGCAAAATATATTGACCAAATTCACACATACGCACAAGTGTAATATATATGCGAACAAGACATTTATGAGCTTGTTCAAGACCTTGACTCTAACCCATATCGAAAAAACGACAAAAAAAAGGCTGAAAGACATTCACTATACATAGTTATGAAGAACAGACGATGTCGAGGAGGCAAACTGACATAAAATGTTCATGTCATTTTCTCAGAATTGTTGCACAACATATTTTCTCCCTAAACCCTTTCTACATACACTCAATATCTTGTACCATCCATGCACATCACCTCCCACATCACCATCACACAGCACTCCTCCCAAACACCATTATCCTACTGCTAACCGTACCGTCTTCCATGAATATCTATTTAATCAAACAATTACTCCTACTTCAATCAGGTCTGTCGGAACAGTTCACATTTTCACACATCATTCTCCATCCTACATCTTATATTCAAACTAGACATTCACAGAACCCCCCCCACTAACCCCTCGCCCTTCGTACCTTTTAGCATACTACTACGCTATTCCCCTGACAGTTCTCCTTCATTGGTTTCCTTTTTATCCCCAGACATATATTTCACCCTCCTCCTCATCCCTCTCCAGGTCTTTGTTTCCCCTCCAAAGCTCCAAAGCCCATTACCTTCTCGCTACCTTTGGCCTCTACGACAAATATCTGGGAAGACAAAAAGGACTCCAGACACCTTGAGACTGTCACCTTTTATTCATTTTCATTTTTCGTCCTTCAGAAACAGTAGAAGGAAGAGAAGGAGTAGGAGGGGATGGGCCCGCTGACCCAACAACGCAACATTACCCTCATGATGGACGGCCAATGTGCCCCAAACCTGTTTATGGGGATCCAATTTCTAGGGCAAAAGAAACGCTTTTACGGTGTCACTTTTCGTTTCCACGCTCTAAAGAGAATGGGTGGGAAGGATGTGTCGAGGGACAGAATATGTTCCTTGTATGTCTATAAGGAAACACCCATGAAAAGCCTGCGTGTGTGTATGTGTGTGTGTGTGTGTGTGTGTGTGTGTGTGTGTGTGTGTGTGTGTGTGTGTGTGTGTGTGTGTGTGTGTGTGCGTGTGTGTGAGTGTGTGTGTGTGTGTGTGTTTGTATGTTATTCACCTGCGGCCTAATCATGCGCTAGACATGCGATCACCAACAGTGACAGCAGGAACAGGACGCCAAGACAGACAGGTGTGACGGTACAGAAGATCCGCCGTGCTGGTTGGTCCAGCGCATGCGCAGACCTCGGTGCATGTAAACACACAGACGACGCGGGCTGTCACTCGGACCAAATAGCACGCTCTAGGGCGGTATGGATGGCCCGACCGTTATGAAACATCCGAAGCACAGTTTGTATTTATTATGGAGGAAATTTGAGTCTTATTAAAATAGGGCGCAATATAGGTACAAGATGAAGCTGTTAACCATTTATAAATCAATATATTAAGTTATTATACATTTTATGGTGTATTCCAAATAACCTGGAGTGACAGAAGACATCCTACCTCAATTTCCACGAATTGAAAGCCAAATTTTGGGTTACTGCTAAACCATTTGATGTATACAGCATACATATACCAAATAATATATATATTCTGAGTGATCCTTCCTTACTACACGTACCTTATTTCTTACTACACGTAATTCCTACACGTACATTTCTTACTACACGTACTTCATTTGTTGTCAAACCTGGGTAAAGCTTCCGAGTGGCTAATGTGTAGTAAATGATGTACATATTAACTTTAAATTCAACCATTCTTGATCGATTGTCGGCGTTATATATATATATATATATATATATATATATATATATATATATATATATATATTATTATAGTATATTATATATATATATATATATATATATATATATATATATATATATATATATATATATTAATTTATGGACTTCTTTGATAGGCTGTGAGCTGCCTATGTGCCGTACCGTGTGTTGGCGTTTGGTTGCCATGGAGACGAAGCCGCCACATAGCTTTTTATTTTTTCTTATTAATTGGATATTTAACATAATTCAAGAGAGTCGTTTGTTTTCCTTGACAAATAGGACTTCTTTTTTACCACTGATATTTCTTTCTTTCCGTCACTGTGTGTGTGTGTGTGTGTGTGTGTTGTGTGTGTGCGTGTGCGTGCGTGCGTGTGTGCGTGCGTGCGTGCGCGCGTGCGCACCCACGGTCTTTTCACGCTAGCTGGAATCAAGATCAGCAGCCATGAAGCGGGCGTCACACATTCATGACATTGTCAAAGCCGAGAAGTCGGCAGATTTCGGCAAAGTGACATGTCCGTACGTAACTGCCACGTACTCTGTACGTAGCCTGTACTTAGTAGACTTAACCCGACTCGATAATTATCAGGCGGAGATGTTTCCGATCTAACCACACACGATGTGTGTGTATGTGTGTGTGTGTGTGTGTGTGTGTGTGTGTGTGTGTGTGTGTGTGTGTGTGTGTGTGTGTGTATTTACCTAGTTGTATTTACCTAGTTGTATTTTAAAGGGACTAAGATACACTCTATGGTCCCTTCTCCATATCTACATTTGCGTTATATCCTAAACACTAACACTAAGGCCATGGTCTCATCCGACCCGCGTAGGCGTAGCGAGGGGTCCACGTAGAGATTTTGGGGTTGTACGTGGCCCTCCGCGGGTGGCCCGCGCGCACTATGCAAGTAATTTCAAGCTACCTGACCCCCGGGTAGCCTTCATTTTCCTACGTGGAGAAAAATTGGACATGCACAATTTTTGGTCTGCGATGATTTTTCGCGGCTACCGCGTGGCTGGTGCGTGAGTGGTGTGTGGGGGGCACGTGGGGGGTACGTGGGTAGTACTTGCGAATTTTCTTCGTTATTTGCAGGGTATATAAGCTAGATAATAGGATTTGTGCATCAGTCTTCAGCACCTGCGCGCCACCCACGTAGCACCCACGTACTACCCACGCACTGCCCACGTGAACACCTCGACAAAATGCATTTTCTACGTGGACCTGACGCAGGTGATGTGACCACTCCCAGGTAGAATTTGCCCACGTAGAAAAAATGCCACGTCTGAAAATTTACTGCCCTACGTGTGCGCTACGCCTACGTGGGTCGGATGAGACCGTGGCTTAAACAACACAAATCACTAAGGATGAATAATAAAAAAAGAAATAGATATGGAGACGTGACCATACGAGTGTAGTCCAGGCCCTGTAAAATACAACTATACATTATTCAATTGAGCAAGTACACTCATGATAACTTATATAGTCCTGGCAACTCCTCTTCCCCCGGCGGCATATTCCCCAATACAACTCTATGCAAGTATGTAGTTTCCCAGTGAAGACGCTTGGCTATAGCTCCGAAACTAACCATAGGATTTTCACGAAAATACCCTCATTGTGATTCCCAGACAAAGTGATCTTCTGAGACCAGGAAACCTAACCAAACCTGACCGTAAACTAACGTAACCAACCTAACCTGACGTGTTCAAGAGTAAACGCCACATTCTGTTTCAGAAAACGGGAATATGCCCCACGCGCGGCGATCCACTGTGAGAAGGACAAGTTTTACATTATTGTCATTTTTTGACCACCTACTTATTTTTGCATTGGTACGAGTCATATACCATCATAATCGACAAAAAGTATGCTGATTCCGAAACAGTGAATTAGTATTCAATACAAGCAAAATTACATGAAATCATGATATATGGTGTTAAAATAAGTGAGAGAAAATTTTTATGCACCATTTTATTTTGCTCCCGTTATCTTATTCCAGATATATCAATCATTGGGGACATACGCCGGGGGGCGCGTCGCCTCGCACATCATAAGACGCCACTCCCAGGGGTCACCACGCGCGAGTCCCCATTCAGGCTGCCTTCCCATACCAAGCAGCTCTCGACAGGAAAGTTTGGAAACATTAACTTTCCCCAGCCACGAGCCTTGTGGGCGCCCCCTTGACCTCCTCCACGCCAGATTGTTTCTTACAGATACAACCCGATTGGAAGGATCGGTTTCAGGGTAGCGTGCCACATGCCCATATAGCCAAAGTTAGCGTTGACGGACTATGCAGATAATAGGCCTCGATTCAGTCTCACGGTGCAATCGCTGATTTGACACGTAATCATCCCAGCGATACCTCATGATTCTGCAAAGACACTTATTACCAAATGCATTGATTCGCCTCGTCAAGTCGCTATTTAGTGTCCATGTCACAACCATAGAGTAAGAAACAAGTGACTTGAAGATCAGGATCTTTGTCCTCCTGCACAGGTACCGACAACTCCAAATACTCGTGCTGAGCGAGTCCATAACACCGTGGGCTATGCCAATCCGCCGTAAGACTTTTTGAAGTGACCTGCCATCATTATGGACTGCGCTACCAAGGTATGTAGAAATATCCAAGATTTCAATGACCTCGCCGCACGCATGAACAGACTGTACTGTTTCATCTAGTTAGCCTCCAAACACCTGGACCTTGGTCTTGAGGCAAAATTCCTCTAAGTCCCAAAGGGTTTGCTTCCTCGAGCAGCGCCTCCAGAGTCATCATCAGGATCTCCAGCGACTCGGCAAAGATTACTGAATCATCGGCAAAAACAAGATCAGTGATCTTGGTGTTTCCGAGGTATGCTCCACAATCAGTTTGATCTACATCTTTGCCCAATACCCAATCCATGCAAGTGTTGAAAAGTGATGGGGCAAGGACGCACCCTTGCCTCACTCCTGTATTAACAGGAAAGAAGCTGGATACACCTCCCCCACACTTCACAGCACTCTCAGTCTCTGAGTACAGACCAGTCATCAAACCAAGAGTCATTGCAGGAATCCTGCGAGGTCGCAGAATATCCCAGAGTGACTCACGATGCACTGAGTCAAACGCTTTCTTGAGGTCAACATAGGCTGCAAGCATCCCCTGTCCCCACGTCGGCGTTCCACCAGGACACGAAGCGCTAGGATACTGTCCGTTGTTAACTTACCAGGCGTGAACCCAAACTGTTGAGGTCTCTGATGTTTCAGCGATTGCTGCGGATCCGTGTCAGCAATAGATGGGCAAGCACCTTGGCTGGCACGCTGAACAATGTAATACCGTGGTAATTGTTGCAGTCCTGAAGGTCCTCTTTACCTTTCCAGATAGGGACGATCAGCCCCCTTTCCCAGTCAGAAGGAATGGTACCTGATTGCCACACGGCAGTCAGGACAGCATGCAACCCTCGGATCATGGCCTCAACCCCAACTTTGAGAACCTCCGCACTGATATTACAAATACAAGCTGCTTTTCCACCCCTCAACTTTGCTACGGCATCTCTGACATCGGTAAGAGAGGGTGCGGTTTCGTCAATGGGAGGATCGGCATCCACTGCCTGTAATCCTGCCTGTTTTAGCTTCTATCAGATTGCTCCTTACTCTACGCCTCTCGAGTGAATGTAAACTTAATAACTTCAATATCCACTCATAACTAAAGTTACGCACCCTCTGTATCGTATTAGTCATCCTTCTCAGGACTGATTATAATATTGATATATCCATCTTGTAATACGGGGACCAAAACTGTACCGCGTAGTCTAGGTCCTAAAGCTAATTATTATTTCACTGTTCTTCATCTTGTAAAGTCACAAAGGGTGGTTTTTTTATGTCTCTTTTTTTTTTTCTCTCTCTCTCTCTCCCCCTCTCTCTCTCTCTCTCTCTCTCTCTCTCTCTCTCTCTCTCTCTCTCTCTCTCTCTCTCTCTCTCTCTCTCTCTCTCTCTCTCTCTCTCTCTCTCTCTCTCTCTCTCTCTCTCTCTCTCTCTCTCTCTCTCTCTCTTACACACACACACACACACAGACACACACACATACAGTACACACACACCCAGCATGCATTCACTGGCTCATGCACCACCATCACCATCGCCAGTGAAACTGGCGATGGTGAGCTAGCTCATGTGGAACATGGGTGAATGACAAAGTGTCCGTCAGGCTAGTAGAAAACATCCTCACCTGTAGTCTAACAGGTCGTAGATTAGAGGCTAGCTCAAGCCTCTGAGGTCTTTTTCTGACAAACATGGCCAGCTACTGTCCCACTTGAAAAGGATGATGAGGTGTGTTTTGTGTGTGAGGTCTTACCGAGAGAGTTCCCGTCAGCGGAGAGAGAGTTCGTGTTTTCTTTTGTTGATAAACAAAGGTGGACTACACCGAATACACAGACTGCTGGGAACGAGACACCGGCGTCCCACATCTACTTGTCCTTAGTAATTAGATGCCACTTAGTATCGGCTAAAAAAACACTGAAGCAGGAGGAAGATAAGTAAGAGGAGGTGAAAGAAGAGAAGCCTGAGGAGTAAGAAGAGAAGTAAGAAGAGTGGAGGAGGCGAGGAAAGGAAACAGAAGACCAAGAGCACTAGGTAAACACAAAGTATATTGTTTGTAGAAATGAGGTTACCTGCTTTAATAGTATTTTCAATACTAATGTACTGGAATCCAATTCGGTGCCTTACTGATAAGGAAAAGGAGGAGGAAGAAAATCGGATTTAATTTGAGTATTGGGGTTGAGGCGACACAACGACGGAGGTTATTGTCGCCACAGAAGAACATGACGAAGAGGAGCATAGGTAAAAGCTGAATTAATATCGAAGTAGAGATCGAGGAAGAGAAAAAGAAGGAAAAAAATGAATAAAAAACGGGAAAGCTGGAAACAAGAAAATCACAAAATAAAAATTATACTAACAAACATATACAAAACAACAGTGGAGTGTGTGCATGTGAGTCAGCGAGAGGAGAGAGAGAGAGAGAGAGAGAGAGAGAGAGAGAGAGAGAGAGAGAGAGAGAGAGAGAGAGAGAGAGAGAGAGAGAGAGAGAGAGAGAGAGAGAGGAAGAGAGAGAAGAGAGAGAGAGAGAGAGAAGAGAGAGAGAGGAGAGAGAGAGACGAGGTAGAGGCAGAGAGAGAAGAAGAGAGATGAAGAGAGTCAGTGAGAGAGGACAAAGGAGAGATAGGAAGTAATGCAGGCTGTAGCGATACGTGAGCGTAATGGAGGGTTAAGAGGCCCGCGGCGTAATGACCACTTACTGTCTATTATGATATGTGTGTGTGTGTGTTAGAGAGAGAGAAACAAAAAAAGAGCATAGTATTATTCTAGTATGGCAATTCTACTAAGTGGTCCGATTGAAATAATTCATGTGCAAATGTGAATGAGCACAAAAAAAAGGAAAAATGAGGAGGATTACAACGGGATACAAAGGAAGAATAGACAGCAACAGCCCTACTGTGCCAAACGAGGCTGTATGCGTGACTACTATCTACTAGTAGTCATCACTATTCCTGACAACAGGAACTACCACGTGTAGGCCTCGCGGCCTCTTGTAGCTTCCTTATTTTATTATGTTCTTATGTACTACTAGAGTTTCTACGTGTTAGAGTTAAAATAATAGGAAAGCTGAAGGATCCTCCCCACCCACAATTACTTCCGTTCAACGCCGGCAGGAAAAAAAGTGAGAAAAAAATATTGTATTGATAATACTATTAATAGACTAACATGGAATGTGATAGAAAAGTGCTGAAAGAGAGACAGAGAGAGATCTTTATTTAAAGATAAAGCTATGTAAAAAAACGACGCAACAAATTTTCGTAGGACCAAAGTCATCGTGTTTGGCAGTTGATGCTAAGTATTTATCTCGTTTGTCTTTAAACGCCTCTACCCTGTTACTATTAACTACTTTTGCTGGGAGAGAGTTCCAAATATTGACAACTCGATTAAAGAAAAAGTGCTTTGCCTCATGTAACCAAAGTCGATATGATGACTGCATCATCATTTAATCTTAAGGCATTAAATTATGACTATTCTAAGTTTCGAGTTTTTTGCGTGCCTTTAGAGTTACTCAGACTAATGATTCCTTTCAGTGGGCTTTTCGTCTTGCTGACGCTTACACCACACAGCTAGGTAATGCTGAACACATCCGTTGCCATGATCATGCTGCTGACATTGCCAACGAGGCGATTGAATCCCTGAATTTTGCTGCTTGGTTTGATGATGGTAAATTGACAGTGGAGAGACTGAGGATGGTGCTAGAGTTACAATACTACGTAGCATTTTTACTCCTCATGAGCGTCGTATCACCTCATCTCTTGGATTTAAACCTGGTGATTCCCTGTTGAATTTTGCGGCTAAAATAAGTAAAAAGTACGCGAGACGCCCTAGTTGCCTTGAGCAGTTCCATCTTGCTCCAGTCGTAAAAATGGAGTCTGCGCCTCTTCCTGTTCATCAGTTGTCTCCATGCACCTCACCTTCCTGTACGTACTGCTCACACAAGGGACACACCTTCAAGCGTTGTTCGTACGTCAGCGATAATTATCTTCCAAGGCTGATTTCAAAGGGTATTCTCTATCTATGGGTATTATGTTCCAGTGCGTCGCTCCCACAAACCTCAGACCTTTTAGCATTTTCTACAAACTTCACCACTGTCAGCTCGTATGTCTTTTGCACGACCTCCTTAGTCTTGCCATGTCCATGAATATTGCAAACACTCTTCAGATGAGTGTTCTGTCATTCAGAAAATGAGGCGTGATAACATTGTCACAATCGTTCGGGGGAAAGTGCGCGGTTTAATGTGCTCGGGCTCCTCGAGGTCCCTGTATATAGAACTGTGGTATACTTTCAAACGTGAAACTCTCCAGGCTGCGAAGGAATGTATTGTGGAGCGGCAAATGTCAAGGTGTGGTTCTGTCTCAACGGGGACGCTAGAGAATATCGAGAAGAGACGCGCAACCGGGTCTGCTGGGAAACGGGACCAGTACAGGGATCTGTTCAGGACTAGAACTCTTCTGGGGAAAGACATGTCAGGATTCTCGCTGAGGATGTCGAAGGCACTTTGAGCGCTAATAACCTATGATCCGCTTACAGAACGCTAATAACCCTAACGAAGCTCCGCACCAAGTCTCCATCTCGGGGCGAGCTGCTGGCTTCCGATCAACAGATGGACGCCTCGTGTCGGACATGGATGGGCAGATTGCTCTTTGATCTGAGTACTTTGGGCAGTTGTTCACAGTAGACCCTCAACTAATTGGGCAGCTTCACATCACTGGATTACGGGAACTGGATGCCGATCATTCCATTGACGAAACCGCAACCTCTTTTCACGAAGTCAGAAAGGCTATAGTAAGGTTGAGGGGTGGAAAGGCAGCAGCTTGTGTTTGTAATATCAGTGCAGAGCTGCTCAAAGCTAGGGGTGAGACTATGTTTCGCGGTTTACATTCAGTTTTGACTGCCGTATGGCAATTAGGTACCATTCCTCCTGACATGCAAATGGGGCTGGTCGTCCCTATCTGGAAAGGGAAAGGGGACCGTCAGGACTGCAACAATTACCGAAGTATTGTACTGTTCAGCGTGACAGGCAAGGTGCTTGCCCACCTAATACTGACACGGATCCACAGTCATCTTATGAAGCATCAGAGACCTCAGCAGTCTGGTTTCTCGCCTGGTAAGTCAACAAAAGACCGCATCCTAGCGCTTCGTGTCCTAGTGGAACGCCAACGCAATATTTTTCATTTCATATTATATCCAAAATTTGAGTTTTGTTTATAATTCATGTTTGTGATTAGCTGCCTCGTCCTAGGGGACGCCCCCAAGTCAAATGAGATTTTTACTTGTTTAGTTTCTATATTGTTTTAATATTAGCTTTTCTTCGTCGTGGCAGTGCAATATTGCCCGACACTTTAATATTTATTTACATTGCCTTGCTTTTGTTTCCGCTATTTTTTTTTTTTAACATGCCCTTTCTCGTCATTTGAGTGACACGCAGGTCACTGTGAAGACACAATGCGGTGTTGGCTGAGCATAATTTATTTATATAATAGTGCTTTGAATGGTACGCCACGTTTTCCTGATGTTTTCGGCGTTGCTCTGGTTTGGGTGCTAACCAGAGTTTCCACTTTCAAGGAAATTTCCACATTTTAAGGAAATGTTGGCCTGCGAATGAATTTTCTAAGGAAACTCAAAATCTGTGGACATCCTAGGGAAATCCAGTTCTTTTAGGAAATGTCTAGAGGTATGCAGATTAATTTGAATAGCAAGGTCAGCTGAAAATATAATAAAATATTTGCCATTGACAAAATAACCAAATAACAAATTATCTGTGCTAATATCATATTCATATGTTATCATATTCATATCTATAACATCTACTGCAGCAAGGATAGTGGGGAATTGGGAGGAGAGAGGTAGAGTATGGGTGGTGGGTGGCGACGGGCTAGCTGGAGCCGCGGGACAGGCGGATAGAGCTCTAACGACATGTTCAGTTGATCAGTTACTGTCCTGCTGTCTGATACACACCGCGAGCGTGTCTGGGATTATGTTATCATCACTCAGTAATATTCGGTGCTTCCTCCAGCCATTTATGTAGTGTATTTAGCTCACAGAATTTCATATTGTTACAAGTGGCAAACTTTTATGAATATGCAACTCGAACATTATATCACAGAGTGGATTCCATAGTGTCGTAAATCGTTTATATAATTCTCAAAAGAATGCATACTTATATTGCAAAAAGCAGAAAGAGTTTAGAAATTTAGATTTCATAATATGCCTCTGGAGATTTGAGAACAGTTGTGTTCAATTTACCTACTGACTTTAAACAACCATAATGAACCTACGCTTTGACAATTAGAACAAGTAAATTCCTTGCTTGTTTCGAAGGCGCGGAATTATTTTAGTAATTTGTCTTTGTACTCTTTCCAGTTTGTCTAAATTTTTTTCTACAGTGAGGCGACCAGAACTGTTTACTGAGAGGGAGGAAGAGGAGGAGGAAGAGGAGTATAAGGGCAAGGAAGAATAGGATGAAAAGCCTAGGAAAGTAATATCAAAGAAATAGCGAAGAAAAAAAATTATAATCTACAATTTTGGAGAATAACAATATCTACGTCACTACTTTTTTCAGAGTAAGTGATAAAGGTGAAGTGATGTTGCTAATAGGGATAGTAAATGATGAAGAGCTAGGAGGTAACGAGGGTGATGGTGGTGCTGTTGTTGTTGGTTGTGGTGGTTTTTTTCTATTTTTTATTTTACATTACAAGGACTGGCCAGGGACGCAACATAAATAGGTAACACAAAGCCCGCTTAGTTGCCAGTCCCTATAAAGAAGACAGTAAGAAAATAAAAATAAAGAGGGGTGGATAAGTTTAGTTCGGGAGGTGTCTTGTTACTCTTGTCTTGAAAAGATTTAAGTCGTAGGAAGGTAGAACAATAGAAACAGGAAGAGAGTTCCAGAGTTTACCAGTGAAAGGGATGAAAGAGTAAAGATACTGATTAACTCTTGCATTAGGATGATGGACAGAATAGGGATGAAAATAAGTAGAAAGTCTTGTGCAGCGAGGCCGCGGCAGGGGGCGAGGTATGCAGTTAGCAAGTTCAGAAGAGCAGTGAGCATGAAAATAACGGTAGAAGATAGCAAGAAAAGCAACATTGCTGCGGTGATTTAAAGATTGAAGACAGTCAGTCAGAGGAGGGGAGTTGGTGAGACGAAAAGCTTTTGACTCAACCCTGTTTAGGAGAGCTGTAGGAGTGGATCCTCCCCAAACATGTGAAACATACTCCATACATGGGCGGATAAAGCCCCTGTAGAGAGCAAGCAACTGGGAGGGAGAAAAAAAAGACGCAGAGGCCACATAACACCAAACTTCTTGGAAGCTGTTTTAGCAAGAGATGAGATGTGAGATATCCAGTTCAAATTTTTAGTAAAAGATAGTCCAAGAATGTTCATTGTAGAAGGAGATAGTTGAGTGTCATTGAAGAAGAGGGGATAGTTATCTGGGTTTTGTCGAGTAGATAGGTGAAGAAACTGGATTTTTGAGGCATTGAACAAAACAAGGTTTGCTTTGCCCCAATCAGAAATTATAGAAAGATCAGAAGTTAGGTGTGCGTGTATCTTTACAATCTTTAAAACTCATCTCCATTATCATGATGGATTTGGTTCCTATTGGTATTTTACCATAATGAATAATAACCAACGATTCATATTTTTTTCATTATTTTCCTGCAGTTATAATATCCGCTTTCCATTTTTACTCTAGATTTTCCTCATTAATTTGAACTCTCTTCTTTCACAGGTAAGTGCAGGCAGGTGCTGATGATCCTTAATTAACGAGAAGCTGAGGAACTAAGGTACGTAGAAACAAACACACACACACACACACACACACACACACACACACAACACACACACACACACCACACACGCACACACACAAACGCTTACACTCACACACGTACGAAATCAAAGAATAACACTTATAATGACTGAGAAATAACCAACAAAGGCAGACTAAATGAAGAGAGAGAGAGAGAGAGAGAGAGAGAGAGAGAGAGAGAGAGAGAGAGAGAGAGAGAGAGAGAGAGAGAGAGAGAGAGAGAGAGAGAGAGAGAGAGAGAGAGAGAGAGAGAGGAGAGAGAGAGAGAGAGAGAAGAGAGAGAGAGAGAGAGAGAAGAGAGAGAGAGAGAGAGAGAGAGAGAGAGAGAGAGAGGAAGGAAAAATGGTGAATGAAAGAAAGAAGGAAGAATGGACAGGGAAAATAAACTATGAAAAGACTAACCAGAAAGCACATGAAGGGATGATGAGAGAATAAAAAATAGAAAAAAGCGATGGGGAGGACTTAAATGAGGAGCAGGAGAAGAAGGAGGAGGAATGTAAATGAATACAAAGGAAACACAAACAGCAACAGACCATTAGGTCCTTACATGGTTGTTTGATCTAACTACACTACACTAAATAGATAATCAAAGAGAAAGGATAGGAAAGTAGAAGGCTCCTCCCCACTCATCCATCCCTCCAGCGAAGCTGGCCGGAAATTAAGTGATACCATGCAGAATGGAAAAACTGCATGGAATGTGTGAGGAAAGTGAAAGCTGTAATCTATGGCTAACTACTAGTATGTTTGTGGGGGTAGGTTTAGTGCTTGATAGTAGGGTCATGTTATGTGTGTTTTGTATTGGTGGGAACACAGTGTAGAGAGAGGTTGCCGCACCACCCTGCCGCACCAGGGTGGTGCGGCAGCCTTGCCTGGCGCTTTTATGGGAGGCAGCAGTCAATCAGGCCCCAGCTCCGTTCAAACCACTGCGGTTGTGCACTTTCCATGTTGCACATCGTACACTTGTAACGCCCCCTGCAGCAGTGACCCCTGGTACCTTAAATCCCGATGGTGGTCACTAACTGTCAGGATCAGGATCCTTACTGATCCACAGCCTGTCACGTCACAGGTCGAGAGTAGTAGTGGTAACGGTGGTAACTCGTTAACTCGAGGTGGAAAGGAGGAGCGGAGGAGGATGAGGGAAAAGAGAATCGAAGGCTTTGAACGCAGTGAGAAAGGAACACCGAACATGAAGTAGGAAGTGAATGAAAGGAGAAAGGGAGAGAAGGAAGACAACGAAAAATGTGAGACATACTGAAGGAAGGGAAGTACACATATTGAAAATCAATGTAGGTGAATAGATGATTAAATCTTCAGAAATTAAAAATTATCACCGCAAAATTGTTATTGACTATCTTCTGTACACATCATTTTTTTGCAATTTGCATTTTTCATTTTTCTCATCAAGTCCAACGTCAAGAGGATTTCCTATCATCTGTACTTCAATGCTGAATGCACGTGTTGATGCTGTTACTTTAACCTCCTGCAGAAAGAGTAAATAAATAGCAAACCTCAGTCTTTATATAAACGAAAATGATGTCTGCAGTAAACTGAATCATAAAATATCAGCTTATTTAATTTGAAAGATACAACATAATTACCATGACATAAAATAATACAAGTTACAAGCCAACAAACAAAGCTGCTTTGTATTTCCGTTTCACATACACACACTCACATTTGAGCATTGCCCAAAGATCAGTAATAATGAGCTCCAAGCTCGCACCGGGAGGGTGAAACTGGCGATCGCGAGTCCGACTCGCATGAACAAGACCATGGGTGAATAACACACGCATGCACACATACACACACACACGATGGTACAGTGATAGAGCATTGGCGTGCCATTTTGTGGTAAGCCGGTTCGAATCCGCTCGCTCTAGGGGATTTTTCACTGACATATTCGGGCAGTTGCTGTCCCCCTTGATCAAGGGCATGGGGGGTGTGGTGTGTGAGGTCCCAACATTACCCTAAACTCGATAATAATGAACCCCAATGAAGCACCAAAAGTGGGTGCGGGGGGGGGAAGGAAGGGGTTTACTCAGCCGTCCATCAACAAAATTAACGGGTAACTTTGTGGACAGATATAGTATGTGACTTTTATCAAATATTATATATTTATGCTGTATTATTATATAAGTAACCCCTTCACGCCCATATATTTGTTTTGCTATATAAAATTGTCTGTTAGCCATAAAATTACGAAAAGTAATTTAACATACCAAATTAGCTAGTGGAAAAGGTACTAAACAGGTTATATCTTAAAAATACTGCTTATATTCACTAAAAATCGTCTAATGGTACCCATATTACAATGGAAACTACGTTCTGGGGGTTCAGGTGTTAACAATGATATTATAATTAATGTATAATTATATTGATATGTTGCTAAAATGAAAAAGAAGACATGTTAAGACAGATAGAGAGAGACACAAAGAGAAAGAGCGAGAGAGAGAGAGAGAGAGAGAGAGAGAGAGAGAGAGAGAGAGAGAGAGAGAGAGAGAGAGAGAGAGAGAGAGAGAGAGAGAGAGAGAGAGAGAGAGAGAGAGAGAGAGAGAGAGAGAGAGAGAGAGAGAGAGAGAGAGAGAGAGAGAGAGAGAGATAACAAGTGAACAGAGAGAGAGGTGAAAAGCATTGTGGCATATGAGTTTTTGGTGAAGGACCTTCCCTTCTTTCGCAGGATGCACATACGTAACGTAGAAGCAGGTGTTATTCGGTCTGTTAATGTATAAGTTTTTCCAATGCTGGAAATATTCTTTTTTAATTATTTTTAGCACTTATGCGGAAACGTATGTGTCATAGTTATATGTTTAGTTAAAACACCGTCCTCTTCAAAATCTAGCACTTCCTATATATGTTGCCATGGTGATATGCATAGTATAACTGATCCCTCTAGGAGTCTATCCCTCTGAGGCCACTCCCAAGTCATCTCCCCACCCTCAGGGCCTCAGGTCACTCTCCCCCATTCGTCTTATACTTTTTCCTCTCTCTCTCTCTCTCTCTCTCTCTCTCTCTCTCTCTCTCTCTCTCTCTCTCTCTCTCTCTCTCTCTCTCTCTCTCTCTCTCTCTCTCTCTCTCTCTCTCTCTCTCTCTCTCTCTCTCTCTCTCTCTCTCTCTCTCTCTCTCTCTCTCTCTCTCTCTCTCTCTCTCTCTCTCTCTCCTCTCTCCTTTTCCCATGTCTTCTACATATTAGGAATTTAATTTAATAATGCTGAAAGGGGAAATGTGCCAGACATCAGTGGTCATATGGCACTATGGTAAGGCATAATAAGGGGGGGTGTTATATAGAAGGAATGAAACAGTGAGGGATGGGGAAAGGAACGGAACGCTATAGCAGGATGGTTAGATCAGATGAAGGAAGTGTATTTGTCGGGGGAAGGAGATCAGAAATCAGGAATTGGGAAAAGGGGGGTGAGTAAGTAAAGTTTTTTGGAGGCAGATAACTTGAGGCTAAACCTCAATATATGCCATCAGGAGCAACAGAAATCAGGAGACACAGTTTTTGTCTGTGGGAGTGGAAGTCGTGAATGTTCCATTGAAGAACAGACAGTGTGTAGAGGTCAGCGGGTGATGATAGTTGGAATGGTAGCGTCCGGAGTAGAGGGGTTAGCAGGATCAGGGGTATCAGGTGGGGGATCAAATGTAGTAGGTGAAGTACACGTAGTAGGGTCATGGGGGCGAGGGGTCAGAGATGGGTATCGTTGAGACAAAAGGGAGTCACGTGTATAGCCAGGCGGGAGGGATAAGTTCAGAACAGACTTAACAGCGGGACGGTCAGAGGAAATAGAAGATGGGGGAGAGGACATAGGGTGATCAGAGGGAAGGGGAGAAGAGTGAAGTGGGGTGAATGATGGAGAAGGGGGGGAAGAGGAGGAGAAAAGGGGAAGCTGGGAGGCAGAAGGAGGAAGAGGGGTAGGCGGAAGGTGGGAGGGAAGAGGATTTATCTCAGGTGAGACTTTGAGGATAGAGGAAGAAGGTGGGGATGATGAGGTTTGTGAAGAGGAGAGAGGGGTCACGTCTTCAGGCTGAGCGAGGTACTCCTCGATCATAGCTATGGTCTCAACTGAGGAGTCAGGAGGGGAGACCTGGGAGGCACAGGGTTTCTTATTAGGAGGAGATGTAGAAACTGGGCGTGAGGAACTGAGGAGGAGGGAGAGATAGTGGAAGGTCTTTGGGGGGGGGGGGGAAGGGGAAGGACGTTTAGGTCGTCTTGTAAGAGAAGGCCGAATGGGGCGTTGAGGAGGGGGTGTGGGGATCGAGGAAGGGGCAGAGGTCGGAGTATCTGGACTGAGGACGGAAAAGGGGTTATTTACGGAAAGGAAGGGGGCAGCAGGAGGAGCAAAGGAAGGACGTGGAGTGGGAGGAGGAGGAACAGGGAAAGAGAGGGTAGGAGAGGTTGTGGTAGGGGGATTCGGAAAAGTCGGATTGGAAATAAGCTGGGAGACGGGGGTAGTCGAGAAGCCTTGGCGGCGAGCTTCTTGGCGGGCTTCCCTCAGAGTTAAGCCCTTCTCAAATCTGATGGTTGCCACTTCCGATTCGAAGCGGTAAGCAGGGCAACCCCTGTAGAAGACGTTGTGGAAACCACCACAGTGAGCACACGTGGCCGACATTGCAGGACATGTGGAACGAGCATGGTCAGGTTGAGAACAAAGAGGGCAGCGGGCAGAGGATCGGCAGTGCTTGGCAGGGTGGCCAAAACGCCAGCCTTGTCTGGCACTGGCGAGGATTAGGGCGGTAAGGTTTAACTAGAGAGTGTACTCCGCCAACATAAAGGCTATCAGGGAGCGTTTGCCTTTTGAATGTGACTTTGGCAATGTTGGTAGGGTACCTTCGGCGGCCCCTGGGTGGGATGGTGTAGCAGTACACTGCAACGGCATCATAAACCACTGCCCTAAGGCCGAGGAAGGCATCCGTACATTCTGACCATTCCTTGTCATCGACTGGGTAAGAATGCGGGTGGATGGAAACAGTTCCAGAACAGGTGATAAGCTCAGTGTCGGGCATGATGCAGAATGGTTTACCGTCCAAGTCTTTAAGGTTGGTCAGTGCAGTTGCTTGGGCTTCAGTGTCAACTATTACCAGGCGGGACCGGTCGGCGAGGGTACAGAATGTAACCATGCCGACTTGTCGTTGGAGGCATGTCTGGAAATTTAGGGTGCTAGCAGAGTGACGGGCGTTGCTAGGGACGATAAAGAAACGGTCCCATTACAATCAATCAATCATTGGAGGCATACGCCGGGGAGCGCGTCGCTTCGCCCACCCTACGACGCCACTCCCGGGGGTCACCACGCGAGATTCCCCATGCAGGCTCCTTTCCCATACCAAGCAGCTCTCGACAAGAAACATCAACTTGCCCCAGCCACTAGCCTTGTGGGCATGGCCGCCTCCACGCCGGATTGTCTCTTACAGATACAACCCGATGGGAAGGATCGGTTTCAGGGTAGCGTGCCACATGCCTATATAGCCGAAGTTGGCGCTGACGGACTATGCAGGGAATAGGCCTCGATTCAGTCTCACGGTGCAATCGCTGATTTGACACGTAATCATCCCAGCGATGTCCCATGATTATGCGAAGACACTTATTACCAAAGGCATCGATTCGTCTCTTCAAGTTGCTATTTAGTGTCCATGTCTCACAACCATAGAGTAAGACAGGGATCACAAGCGACTTGAAGAACCGGATCTTTGTCCTCCTACAAAGGTACCGACAACGCAAAATACTCTTGCTGAGCGAGTCCATAACACCGTGGGCTATGCCAATCCGCCGTAAGACTTCTTGACGTGACCCGCAGTCATTATGGACTGCGCTACCAAGGTATGTAAAACTTTCCAAGATCTATATGTCCTCGCCGCACGCATGAACAGACTGGACTGTTTCATCTAGTAAGCCTCCAAGCACCTGGACCTTGGTCTTAAGCCAGGAGACCTCAAGTCACAAAGGCTTTGCCTCCTCGTGCAGTCTCGAGAGCCATCACCAGGACCTCCAGCGACTCAGCAAAGATTACTGCATCATCGGCAAAAACAAGATCAGTGATCTTGGTGTTACCGAGGGATGCTCCACAATCACTGTGATCTACAACTTTGCCCAATATCTGTCCATACAAGTGTTGAAAAGTGATGGGGCAAGGACGCACCTTGCCTCACTCCTGTATTAACAGGAAAAAAACTGGATGCACCTCCCCCACACTTCACAGCACTCTCAGTCCCAGAGTACAGACCAGTCATCAAACAAATAGTCCTTGCAGGAATCCCGCGAAGTCGCAGAATATCCAAGAGTGACTCACGATGCACTGAGTCAAACGCCTTCTTGAGATCAACATAGGCTGCAAGCATCCCCTTTCGAAACTCACGTCGGCGTTCCACCAGGACACGAAGCGCCATGATACGGTCCGTTGTTGACTTACCAGGCGTGAACCCTGACTGCTGAGGTATCTGATGCTTTCGCAGATGACTGCGGATCCGTCTCAGCAATAGATGGGCAAGCACCTTGCCTGGCACGCTGAGCAGTGTAATACCGCGGTAATTGTTGCAGTCCTGACGGTCCCCTTTCCCTTTCCAGATAGGGACGACCAGCCCCATTTTCCAGTCAGGAGGAATGGTACCTGATTGCCACACGGCAGTCAGCACAGCATGCAACCCGTGGATCATGGGCCTCACCCCCAGCTTTGAGGAGCTCCGTACTGATATTACAAACACCAGCTGCCTTTCCACCCCTCAACTTAGCCACAGACAATGACATATTCCACTGTAGTATTTCTCTTTCTCTGTGGCACTTCTTTATAACTCCATATGTTAATCTGTGTTGTGTCATGCATACAGACCACAACAACCACCACCACCATCATCACCACCACCACCACCACCACCATCACCACCATTACCATCACCATTACCACCACCAGCACCACCATCACCACCACCAGCACCACCATCACCAGCACCACCATCACCATTACCACCACCACCATCACCAGCACCACCATCACCATTACCACCATCACCATCACCACCACCACCACCACTACCACCATCACCACCACCACCATCACCACCACCACCACCATCACCACCACCACCATCACCACCACCATCACAATCACCACCACCATTACCACCACTACCACCACCATCACCGCCACTACCACCATCACCACCATCACCACCACCACCATCACCATCACCACCAACATCACCACCATTATCACCATCTCCACCACCATCACCATTAACACCACCCCCACCACCATCACCACCACTACCACCACCATCACTACCACCACCACCATCACCACCACCACCACCAACGATGTTTTTCTTCCAAAAAAAGACAAATGGCCACTGTTTCTTGTTGATATTACAACCCAACGCCGAACAAAACAAGCTGCCTTGCACGCATACTGCCATCGTTGTGAGAGGACGTGGATGTAAAAGATACCTCCAACCACAAAGTGTCGCTTTGATCGCATGCTCACCACAGGTCACCCCAGAGTGAGGCATCTTATTGTAGAGGACTTTGATATACGTCCGGGTCTCCTCTTTGTGATGATCAAGAAAAGTTATGCTATTTTCTATCAACACATTCTCACTATCGAATTAGATTTTCCCGGCATTACTTCATCCAAAGACTGCCACTTAAGTGCATCTCCTCCAAACGCAATGCCATCTAATAAATCAGGAGAAGGATCCCGGGCCCTGGTTCGAATCCGGGCCAGGGCAAGTCGGTGACCAGTCCATCCAGCTGTTCATCCTTCTTTTCGGGGAGGGTCGATAAACACACACACACACACACACACACACACAGTGTCACACACACACACACACACACACACACACACACACACACACACACACACACACACACACACACACACACACACACACAGTGTCAACACACACACACACACACACACACACACACACACACCACACACCACACACACACACACACACAGGTCAAACACACACACACACACACACACACACACACACACACACCATCACCACACACAGTGTCAAACACACACACACACACACACACACACACACACACACACACACACACACACACACACACTGTGTACTACGTACACATTTATATGCCTCATCCTTCCTACCACTTGATGTGAAGGACCGAGCCACGCTTCTCTTCTCGACTTTTTTCTCTTCATGAATGCAGAGGCAAAACCTGGGTGGCATTTACCGAAGATGCTCGTGCAAGAGCATTAATATATCTGTCTTCTTCATATCTCATCTCTCTCTCTCTCTCTCTCTATCTGCTCTCTGATCTCTTTCTCTCTCTCTCTCTCTCTCTGCTACTCTCTCTCTCTCTCTAATCTCTCTCTCTCTTTTTTTTTCTCTCTTTATTTTCTCCATCTTTTTTCTCTAACTCCAGTGATAAAATAGGACAGGAGCCAAAACAAAAATGGATGGAGTACATATGTAGTAAAATAAAAGCACACTTGCATCACTTGATAGAGAACATGAATAAAATATATTGTTTTTTTCAGTAGATTTAAGTAAGCTAAGAAAATAAGTTTGATCCTTTATACAGCTTATGAAATATAACTTTAACTTATGTTTTATGGGGTAAATATTAATATAATAGTGAAGTCATATAAAATAAATGCTGAGCAAATGTAATATAAAAGATATTGTCAGTTAAATAATTCCGTATCGCTAAGGAATAGCTATGAAAATAGTATATTTTTTTTTTTTTAAACTTTACAGGCCATAGCGCTTGTAGGCAGTATGTCCTCCATGGTTCGGATGATACAGGCTGGAGGTTCATTTGATGGCTGTAATGGTTAATCCTCGCCCTTCGTGGTGCTGGCAGGATTTTTATAGTGGCGCCCTTCATTAGAGTCGCATGCCGCCCTCTTTGTGTCCTCCGATGCACTCGCCGTCGATGGTAAAGTTAATGGGCATCATGTGGGTATTTTATATATATACATATATATATAATATTATATAATATAATATAATATAGATATATAATAGTAATAAATAGAAATATATATATAATATATATATATAATATATAAAAAATATAATAGTATATAATATGATATATTAAATATTAATATAATATATATAATATAAAATATATATAGATATATATATATAATATAATATAATATATATAATATATTATAATATATATATAAGATAATAATATATATATAATATAGTAATAATAAATATATATAGATAATATAATATATATATATATATATATAGATATAGAATATATACTATAATATAATATAATAATATATGATATAATATATATATATAATATATTTTATATAATAATATATATATAATATATATCTATATATTATTTATATATATATTATATATATAATATATATATTATATTATTATATATATATAATATATATATATATATTATAATATATATTTATATATATATATAATATTATTATATATATATATATATATATATATATATATATATTATATTTTATATACATATATTAATATATATTATATATATATATTTATATTATTATATTATATATTATATATATATTTATATATATATATAATATAATATATAATATATATTATTATTATACTATATTATATTACTATATATTATATTATATATTATATTATTATATTAATATATATACATATATAATTATATTATATATATATATTATATTATATACATATATATATATATATGTAATATATATTATATATAACATATATAATATATATGTATATATATTATATATAACATATATAATATATATGTATATATATTATATATAACATATATAATATATATGTATATATATTATATATAACATATATAATATATATGTATATATATTATATATAACATATATAATATATATGTATATATATATATATAACATATATAATATATATGTATATATATTATATAATAACATATATAATATATATGATATATATATATATGATATAACATATATAATATATATGTATATATATATATATAACATTATAATATATATGTATATATATTATATATAACATATATAATATGATATATTATTATATAACATTATATATATATATCATATATATAATATATATATATATGTTATATATTATAACATATATAATATATATGTATATATATTATATAAACATAATATTATGTATATATTATATATACATTATATATATATGTATATATATATATATACATATAATATATATATATATATATATATTATATCATATATATATATATATATATTATATATATATATATATATATATATATATATATATATATATATATATATATTATATATATATATAGTATATACGGGCAGGAGTTTTTCTCTGAGACAGATCTCGTTAAAAGTGATAGCTAGTTCAGCGTTTATTATCTTTTTAAAGATATTTTCCCTGTCTTAAAAGTGTCTTATTCTCTTTTGTAATCACTTGCATGACTTCGTCGTAGCTTGTCATTTTGCTGTATCGCGATTTCGGGTCTAAGAACCCTTCTTCAGCAGGATGTTGAAGATGTTTTCTCCTCAGTTGTAGAGGTGAGCATGACTTAGATGCAGAGTGAAGCGCTATTTATAGATGAAGTCTGTCTGCCACGCAGCCTAGTTGGCGGCGCTGATTGGTAGATAGCTTCTGCTTCTTGTCTCCGTGAGTGGGAGACGCTTATTGGCTGTTGACTCCTCGCTTTGCTTTTCTGTGAGTAGGCTGTTATTTGCTTTTGTTGTGTTCATGCTGGGTAGAGCTTGTAGGTCGTTTGCCTGTACGTTAAGCTTGGGATTGATCTCTTTTATGTATAGTGCTTCTAGAATTGGAAGTCGCCGCACATTTCCTCACATGTCGACCAACTCTGTATTTTCTTCTAGAAATGTTCTTGTGATGATGCCATGTTTTTCTAATAGGTGACTTTTTAGGGCTCCAGAAGTTAGGTGGCAAGTAAGACGTCTGGACAGCTTCGTTGTCATCATGCCGATGTCATGCGTGGCAGGCAGACTTCATCTATAAATAGCGCTTCACTCCGCATCTAAGTTATGCTCACCTTTACAACTGAGGAGAAAACATCTTCCACATGCTGCTGAAGAAGGGTTCTTAGTCCCGAAATCGCGATACAGCAAAATGACAAGCTACGGCGAAGTCATGCAAGTGATTACAAAAGAGAATAAGACACTCTTAAGACAAAGAGAAAATATCTTTAAAAAGATAATAAACGCTGAACTAGCTATCACTTTTAACGATATATATATATATATATATATATATATATATATATATATATATATATTATATATATATATATATATATATATATATATATATATATATATATATTATTAACCATATAACTTGTATATTTTAATACAAGTATTTTTTTCTTTCATTATTCATATACAAAAGTTTAAGTAGCTGCCATGAAACTCAAACCTTCAAGCTGGTGGAAAACATCCATAACATCAGGGGTTGCAATGTTAATTTAGTTTACCCTCAATTTAGAGCAACTCTATTCAGAAACTGTATTTTATTTTTAGGCCCTCAATTGTGGAATTCCCTACCAGCAGACATAAAGACTATCGTCAACATTGGCAATCTGACACAACTAAAAAAATCATTGAAAACTCATTTATATGCTTCACAAAACATGTCATTTTAATATAATTATACATAACAATAGGTTATGTAATATATATGTAAGTATGTGTATAGCGTATAATGCGGGTGAGGATGAAAAACACTCTGGGTTTCATGTCTCTTGTTGCAGTGTACGCTCCTACCGAGGTGCGTAAAACTGAAGAGAAGGAGATGTTCTACGCCAAACTCGACTCTGTATTAGACCAGTGTCCTCCTCGGGACACACTCATTGTCTTGGGCGACTTCAATGCTACTACTGCCACTGTGAGAGAGGGCTACGAGTTATGTGTTGGTCTCTATGGCTCCGGTACCAGAAACACCAACAGTTCTCTGCTTTTGAATTTTGCAAGGTCCAGAAGGTTGAGAATTGCAGGTTCTTGGTATCAGAGACCAGAGCTGCACCGCTGGACATGGTATAGTAATGCCGGAGGGGTAGCTAAGGAGATCGACCACATCCTCCTTAGTACTCGTTGTAGGATCCTACAGAACTGCAGGGTTTACCGGAGTGCTGAGTTCTTTGGAACAGATCACAGACTTGTTGTTGCTACACTTAAGCTTCATGTCAAGTTCAGAAAAATCTCATGAGGTAATCATACTGAGTTTCATCTTGAGAATCTGAAGGACTTGACATTTGCTCATGAGTATGCGGTGGCAGTCTCAAATCGATTTGATGTGCTCGGTGCCCTCGAGGACCCTGTAGAACTGTGGGATACCTTCAAACATGAAACTACAGGCTGCCAAGGAGTGTATCTGGGAGCGCCCGAGGTCAAGGCGTGGTTTTGTCTCGACGGAGACGCTGGAGAAAATCGAGGAGAGTCGCGCTGCCAGGCTGGCTGGGAACCAGGGCCAGCACAGGGCTCTGTCACGCCGGACTAGAACCCTCATGGGGAGAGACAAGGAGAGGTATGTCAGGAGTCTCGCTGAGGATGTCGAGGGTCATTTGAACGGAAATGACCTCCGACCCGCCTACCGAACCCTGAAGAAGCTCCGTTCCAAGTCTCCATCTCGGGCAAGTGCTATTCCAACAGCAGATGAGCGCCTCGTGTCGGACATGGATGGGCAGATGGCTCTTTGGGCTGAGTACTTTGGGCAGTTGTTCACGGTGGACCCTCCTGCTGAGCAGCTTCACACCACTAGTTTACAGGCAGTGGATGCCGATCCTCTCATTGACGAAACCGCACCCTCTCTTGACGAAGTCAGAGAGGCTGTAGCAAAATTGAGGGATGGAAAGGCAGCTGGTGTTTGTAATATCAGTGCGGAGATCCTCAAAGCTGGGGGTGAGGCCATGATCCGCGGGTTGCATGCTGTCCTGACTGCCGTGTGGCAATCAGGTACCGTTCCTCCTGAATGGAAAAGGGGGCTCGTCGTCCCTATCTGGAAAGGGAAAGGGGACCGTCAGGACTGCAACAATTACCGCGGTATTACACTGCTCAGCGTGCCAGGCAAGGTGCTTGCCCATCTATTTCTGACACGGATCCGCAATCATCTGGTGAAGCATCAGAGACCTCAGCAGTCTGGGTTCACGCCTGGTAAGTCAACAACGGACCGTATCCTAGCGCTTCGTGTCTTGGTGGATCGCCGACGTGAGTTTCGACAGGGGATGCTTGCAGCCTATGTTGATCTCAAGAAGGCGTTTGACTCAGTGCATCGTGAGTCACTCTGGGATCTTCTGCGACTTCGCGGGATTCCTGCAAGGACTATTGGTTTGATAACTGGTCTGTATTCTGGGACTGAGAGTGCTGTGAAGTGTGGGGCAGGTGTATCCAGCTTCTTTCCTGTTAATATAGGAGTGAGGCAATGGTGCGTCCTTGCCCCATCACTATTCAACACATGTATGGACTGGGTATTGGACAAAGTTGTTCAAAGTTGTAGATCAAAGTGATTATGGAGCATCCGTCGGCAACACCAAGATCACTGATCTTGTTTTTGCCGATGATGCAGTAATCTTTGCTGAGTCGCTGGAGGTCCTGGTGATGGCTCTGGAGGCGCTGCACGAGGAGGCAAAGCCTTTGGGACTTTAGGTCTCTTGGCTTAAGACCAAGGTCCAGGTGTTTGGAGGCTTACTAGATGAAACAGTACAGTCTGTTCATGCGTGCAGCGAGGACATTGAGATCTTGGAAAGTTTTACATACCTTGGGAGCGCAGTCCATAATGACGGCGGGTCACGTCAAGAAGTCTTACGGCGGATTGGCATAGCCCTCGGTATTATGGACTCGCTCAGCGGGAGTATTTGGCGTTGTCGGTACCTGTGCAGGAAGACAAAGATCCGGATCTTCAAGTCGCTTGTGATCCCTGTCTTACTCTATGGTTGTGAGACATGGACACTAAATAGGGACTTGAAGAGACGAATCAATGCCTTTGGTAATAAGTGTCTTCGCAGAATCATGAGGTATCGCTGGGATGATTACGTGTCAAATCAGCGATTGCACCGTGGGACTGAATCGAGACCTATTACCTGCATAGTCCGTCAGCGCCAACTTCGGCTATTTGGGCATGTGGGAAGCTACCCTGAAACCGATCTTTCCCATTGGGTTGTATCTGTAAGAGACAATCCAGCGTGGAGGAGGCCAAGGGGGCGCCCACAAGGCTCGTGGCTGGGGCAAGTTGATGTCTCTTGTCGAGAGCTGCTTGGTATGGGAAAGGAGCCTGCATGGGGACTCGCGCATGGTGACCCCCGGGAGTGGCGTCGTAGGGTGGGCGAGGCGACGCGCCCCCCGGCGTATATCCCCAATGATTGATTGATATGTGTATGGTCGAGTGTATAGTTAGTACATGAGCATATAAAATACATGTGTAAAGCTGCAGATTTGTGTAGATTATGTATATGCAGGTATGTGTGTATAGGTGCATGTATGTAGGTATGCTTATGCATATTTGTACGTAGATTACATGTTTATGTGTTAGTATGATGTATTAATGTGTGTTTATATATGTATGCATGTGTGTTTATATATTTTTGTATGCGTGTATGTGTATATAAGACAACTGCCAATACGTGCGAGTAAGAGTCTGTATACTTGAGGTCATAGGCATAAATTAGTCTGTATACATTTATTTATTGATAGTTAGGCATTATGATGTTTTATTGCCTATCATGTCCGCTATAGCATCTATGATATTTCAACACAATAACGTATGTCAGGGAGCTTCGGCTCGACAGACCGTGTCTTAATTTATTACATAAAAGTATATGTATGTGAGGTGTTGATATGACACTAAACATTACTTACTTACTTACTTATAGACACACACACACACACACACACACACACACACACACACACACACACACACACACACACACACACACACACACACACACACACACACACAGTAGCACACGCACATGCTCACACGCACAAACACACACACACACACAAACACACTCACACACGCACATACACACACACACATACACATATTCACACAAATACACACACACACACACATAAACAAACATATGCATACATACACACACACACATATACACACACACACGCACACATAAAAACACAATCATACACACACACACACACTAATACAAAGCTGCCTCCCGAGGAGTTCAACACATATGTTTAAGTCCGGTAGCAAGAACAGCAGCCACAGCAAACTCAGCAGCACTTCAGCACCACGGCTATAACTGTTCATATTAATTAAACCCTCCAGCTATTTCCTCCCTACTTCCTTCTCACACCTCCTTTAACCCTTCCACACCACCAACCAGCAGCCCCTTCTTCTCCTTCCATCTTACTGCAGCCTCCTCTCCACTAAGCTCCCCCACACTCCACCACCATGACCACTACACTGTATTTTGCAACATCACATGATGATGACATTGTTGATGTCATACCTCACCACACCACATCCATCAGAATCCCCACATGTAACAGTACTGTAACCATATTTATCAGCATCACCAAAACCATCATCAAAATCACCACCATTATTATCACCATTGCCATTACCAACATCACCACTGAACACGCTTTTAAAACCTTAAATAAACATATCAATGAAAAAATGTAACCTTATTTCCTTCTATGTAAAACACACAGAGAAAGTAAACCTAACAAAAAGATACAATATGGAAAAGGAAAAGCACGCAAATATAAAAGCAAATAGCATGACAACAAGAACAAATCATGCCTAAAACTACGTGAAACAGTAAATAAGTGAATCACTGAAAATAAGGAGGCGGAGAAAGCAAAGGATGAGGGAAAAAAGAAGATGCAAGACAAGTAGATTGATGATAGGGAAAAAAGCGAGGATATTATATATTGAGAGTAAAAAGAAAAGGACGAGAAAAGAAAAACTAACTTGACGAAAATGACAACAGGTAGATGGAGAGAACGCTGCTTATGATAATGACGAGAAGGAAAAATATGAAGAAGCGGAAGGAACAGTGTTAGTACAAAGGCCCTTTATACCAGCAGCTTCCAACATTCCACAGGATAGGATGTGAATTGCACGCAGCGCTTCACACAAGGATATTGAGATGTCATGGGCCCGGGGATGAGGGAAGGGTAGGAAAGGGCAGAGGCAGGAAGGCAAGCGAGCTAAGGATGAAAAAGATAAGTTACCGAGGATGGAGCGACGAAGGGTGAATAAGAGATTCCAGGAAAGAGAGAGAGAGAGAGAGAGAGAGAGAGAGAGAGAGAGAGAGAAGAGAGAGAGAGAGAGAGAGAGAGAGAGAGAGAGCACAGAAGAGACATACACTAGCAATATATATATATATATATAATATATATATATATATATATATATATATATATATATATATATATATATTATATATATATAATATGTATATATTTCGCAAAATTTCGTTATATTATATTCCATTTTCAACACTCCTCCTGCTCCTCCTCGACATAATAATGAGCCTGGCATTATCTATAAGAAATGTATGGGTCTGATAAAGGAATTTTTCTCGATAGAGATTTCATCGATAGTTGAGCACCTTCTATCTTCTTTCTTCTATCTATATTAATAAAAGCGAAAGTGTGTCTGTCTGTCTGTCTGTGTGTGTGTGTGTGTGGTATAGGTTCCGCCCCCCGTGGCGCAAACACCTCATATGGCACAGTTTTGGAATCGGGTCGACCAGGGGAAGGTTTTAAGCCCACTTATAAGATGATCCGATCACTTTTTTTTTTTTTTTTTTTTTTTTAGCAGCCTATTAGCGAGAATTGTGAAAAAAAGTGGGTTGCGAGAATTGAGGAAACCTTGATGTAGGGTGATGGGTAATGGGTGAGTGAATGGGTGGGGTGATGGGTAATGGGTGTGGGGTGATGGGTGAGTGAATGGGTGGGGGGTGATGGGTGATGGAATAGGTGGGGGGTGATGGGTAATGGGTGAGTGAATGCGTGTGTGGTGATAGTTAATGGGTGAGTGAATGGGTGGGGGGTGATGGGTAATGGGTGAGTGAATGCGTGGGGGGTGATGGGTAATGGGTGAGTGAATGGGTGGGGGGTTATGGGTAATGGGTGAGTGAATGGGTGGGGGGTGATGGGTAATGGGTGAGTGAATGGGTGGGGGGTGATGGGTAATGGGTGAGTGAATGGATTGGGGGTGATGTGAATGGGTTGGCGTTAATATACATTTCTACATCCATGATTTCATGAAAGTTAGAAGGGGCTATCTGGAGAGTCTGTGTTTGGTGGGCCGAAGGCCCACCAAACGCAGGTGGTGGGCCGACCAATAGCCCTCCGCAGGAGCTAGCCAAAAAGTCCGCCCGGAGGGCGGCTTTGCGGCTAGTTAATAATATAAGCGAAAGTGTGTGTGTGTGTGTGTGTGTGTCTGTCTGTCCGCTCTGGGTGCCGCCCCCTGTAGCGGAATCCCCTCATATGGCACAGTTTTGGAATCGGGTCGACCAGGGGAAGGTTTTAAACCCACTTATAAGATGATCCGATCACTTTTTTTTTTCTTTTTTTTCTAGCAGCCTATTAGCGAGAATTGTGAAAAAAAAGTGGGTTGCGAGAATTGAGGAACCTTGATGTAGGGTGATGGGTAATGGGTGAGTGAATGGGTGGGGTGATGGGTAATGGGTGTGGGGTGATGGGTGAGTGAATGGGTGGGGGGTGATGGGTTGGGGGTGATGGGTGAGGGAATAGGTGGGGGTGATGGGTAATGGGTGAGTGAATGCGTGTGTGGTGATGGGTAATGGGTGAGTGAATGGGTGGGGGGTGATGGTTAATGGGTGAGTGAATGGGTGGGGGGTGATGTGAATGGGTTGGCGTTAATATACATTTCTACATCCATGATTTTATGAAAGTTAGAAGGGGCTATCTGGAGAGTCTGTGTTTGGTGGGCCGAAGGCCCACCAAACGCAGGTGGTGGGCCTAATCTAAGGCCGACCAATAGCCCTCCGCAGGAGCTAGCCAAAAAGTCCGCCCGGAGGGCGGCTTTGCGGCTAGTGGACTATAAAATACACATGCATGAAACACATGCATTTATTTGCTATATGATTCCAGTGGAATATACATATATATTTTTTATTAGATGCACTCTAACTATTTATAACCATGGTGGCGAAACATGTTAATATAATGAAAAAAAGCCCATTATAGTCAACAATGATAGTTATTTTCATCATATGTAGATTTGTCATTTTATATTTCAGTTTCACCGTATGATTCATCAAATGTACAATTTTCACACATAGCTCTTCATAGTGAGAAAACAAAGAAAATACATTTTCGGAGAGGCATTAGCTGAATGATTAATGACATGGTGTGCTAAACCCACGGTCCCGAATTAAAGTCCTAACGGGAGGAAAATATCCTTTCTATCAACGAGTGGCTGAAACATATCCATCAACTCTACTTTCGACGGCGAGTACATTGGAAAAAACTAAACGGCAGCAGCATGACCCTGTAATATGAACATAAGAACATAAGAATATAAGGAAGCTACAAGAGTCCGTGTGACCTATGGGTGGTAGTTCCTGTTACTTAACACTACCTACATCCACCTTTTATTCCCATTCATGAAATGTCTAACCTCATTTTAAAGCTCCCTATTGACTCCGCACTGACCACCTGAAGACTGAGTCCATTCCAATCATTTACCACCTTATTTGTGAACCAGTTTCTCCTTATTTCTATTTTAAGTCTACGTTTTATCATTTTGAATCCGTTACTTCTTGTTCTAACCTGATTACTAAAAGTAAGAACTTTTCCTACGTCTCCTTCATTGTATCCCTTGAACCACTTAAAAAACTTATATCAGATATCCCTTTACTCTACGCCTCTCTAGTGAGTCTAAATTTAATACCTTCAATCTCCTCTCGTAACTAAAGTTACGAAACCCTGTAATATTCTGGTCCTCCTTCTCTGCATTGATTGTAACCGGGCTATATTCATCCTAAAATATGGAGGCCAAAACTGTACCGCATAGTCTAGGTGAGGTCTGACTAGAGCCAAATAAAGCTTTAGAATAACCTCAGCACTTCTAACGCTCCTGGTAATGAATCCTAAAACCCTATTAGCTCGATTTCTAACCTCAATACATTGTTTCCTAGGACGGAGGTCTGAGCTTACCCGCACAACCAAATTTGTTCTCACCTTATGATCTTTTCAGCGATACATTGCGTATAGTGTACCTATTACCAGGATTCTTTTCTACCAACATTATTTACGCTACAATTGTCAATATCAAATTCCATCTGCCACCTGTCTACCTACATGTTTAACTTATCTAAATCTTTCTGCAAGTTGTTTACATCAGACTGTGATATAATAATCCTACCTCCCTTAGTATCATCAGCACACTTGCTGATATCACTGCTAATCCCATTATCTAAGTCTTTAATGTAAATTAATAGTAGTAATGGGCCCAAAACAGACCCCTGTTGAACCCCACTTGTTACATTCACCCATTCAGATTTACAACTATTAACAGTAACCTTTTGGTAGTACAGCAGTAAGTAATGGTGATGATCAATAAATAGTAATAAAATAGTAGTAAATATAATATAATAAGTAAAGTAAAGTAAAAGTATAGTAATGAATATAATATTAATAATAATAATAGTAAAATAAATAGTTAGTAATAGTAATGGTAGTAAGTATAAGCAAATATATATGATAAAGCATAACAGAATAGTAGAATTTTAGTTGTGTCTTCTATCTTTGAGCTTTTTTGTTAATCCAATTCAATGTTTATGATGAGTTTTAGATGTTTTATTCAGATTTCACGAGTTTACCTCTCACTTAGCCAAGATAAAATCCAGCGGAGAACCTTGCCATCTATTACATGTGCTTGAACCTTATTTAGTAGTCTACCTTGTCGAATGCCTTACTTAAGTCCAGGTATACAATATCATAATACCCATCATTATTTGCTGCCGCATAAACTTGCCTATAAAAAATCAATAAATTGGTGAGACATGACCTACCCATTGTGAACTCATGACGCGAATCATTTACTAAACTATATTTGTTTAAATGTTCTTTAATATTTTTTGCAATAACAGATTCCAATAATTGACCTACCACTGAAGTCACACTAACGGGTCGATAGATTGAAATTAATCCTCTATCACTCTTCTTAAAAATGGGGACAACATCACCTTTCCCCCACATTAAGGGCACCTCCCCTAGATCAACCGATTTCCTAAATATGTGCACAAACGATGCACTAACAACCTTTTTGCATTATTTTAATATCCTGGCATAAACTTCTTCTGGTACTGGTGACTTAAACTTCTTCATTCTATATACACCCTCTTCCACCATTTTCCTAGTTATCACAATATCTTTTAAATTTTCATCATCCTTTTCTCTAAACATGTGTTTACTACCAGGTACCATCTGCATCTCCTCCTAAGTAAAAAAAACACTTAGGAAATGATCATTTAAGATTTCACGTATATCCTCATCAGAACTTACAATCTCCCCCTGACCTATTTTTAACGGACCCACCTATTATTATCTACTTTTTTTTATATACCTGAACAGATCCCTTAGGGTCGGTCTTTGCCTGGCCAGCACCCTTAATCTCATAGTTTTACTTTACTTTCCTTGTTAACTTCTTGACTCTCCCAGTCATCACATTCTACTGATCACTACTCACCTGTCCAGCCTTTACCCTCTTCTACATGTTCCTTTTTAGTCCTATGTTGTGTTTTAAACTTTTAATCATAGGATAGTTTTTCCATGATATTTTCGCCCTATAAGGAATATTTTTTTACTGAACTGTAATAAACTTGTTCACAAGGAATGTATACACCTCATCAACACTGACCTCACTGACTCAAATCTCTGCCCTGACATCAGACCTCATCACATCACCATCCAACCGACCCCAGTGGATCCCTCACAGGTGTCTTCATAATCCTGCATAATTAGCCCTTCTGAAATCAGAAACCCTATGCAAATTAACACTCATAGAACCTTCCTCCCACTTAGAAAGCAAAACCTAATTTCACAATGATCACTATTACCTAACTGACCTCCAACTTCAACCACCGTAACTAAATCTTCCATGTTTGTTAGTACGAAATCTAGGATATTGTCTCCCCCACTAGGCTCCTTGATTGCTTGCCTTAGAAAGTTATCCTGAACTAGTTTTAATCATTACACGCATCACAAAAAAAATACTGTCAGACACCACGAGCGAGGACCAGCCATGAGAACCCTTAAGTGAAGAAGCCTAGAAGCCCTTTCTTTACACTCATAAGAAAAAGAGAAATATATAATTAAAAATAAAAACAAAACAAAATAAAAGTAAGACCACGACTACCAAACAAAGTGTCTTTTAATGTGTTTTTTTCTCCCGCAACTTTGAGGAGGTGGACTGTTGGGTGAGTCACTTCGAAAACCTTAATTGTTTCTGCTTTTCGCACAATTCTTTCTCCCGCTTTTTTTTTTTCCTTGTGGAGGCAGCGTTTTGTGCGTCCTTTTTTTCCACCTCCTATCTTACTTAATTCAACTCGGTATTTACTAGTATAAAGTTTAAAGAAATAGTGATCAATAGACAGAAAATAAGGCCGAGAGGGGGAGGAAAACAATGGACGAAAATATTGGATGTTCAGGAAATGAAAGGAAAATTCCACCACCACAGTCGTTCTATAATTACTTTTCCACCGTGAACGACATTAAGGCTCAGGAAATTTTCGTCAGGAGCAGCGCAGAGTGGACGTGCTGACTCGTGCATTTGCTGTTCCTCCAACACACTCACACTCTTTCCTAGAGTCTCTCTCTCTCTCTCTCTCTCTCTCTCTCTCTCTCTCTCTCTCTCTCTCTCTCTCTCTCTCTCTCAGATTCAAGCTATTTGGTATGTAACTCGATGAACTCGTTCATTCAATGTATTATTCTCTTCCCTTAACACCCTTGATATATACTTACGTACTTAGCCCTCACCAACCTATATCTCTTATACGCCTTTACCCTTCTTTCCTTCCTTAACCTTATCTCCGCTTCCGAACACCAATGTGGGCGGCCCCTCCCCCACAACTTACATCCACACATCCACAAACGAACACTAACATTCTTGCTTCTTCGGTTTATGGTTTTCGGTTGAGTGTTTAATGTTTGCTTTTAACGCTCCATATAATTTTCAAGAGGCAAGCTGTAGTGTGTCTGCGCGTTCCAGTGTGTGTGTGTGTGTGTGTGTTTGTGTTTGTGTGTGTGTGTGTGTATGCGTGCGTGCGTGCGTGCGTGCGTGTGTGCGTGTGTGTGTGTGTGTGTGTGTGTGTGTGTGTGTGTTTGTGTGTGTGTGTGTGTGCATGCGTGCGTGCGTGCGTGTGTGCGTGCGTGCTCACACACGCACGCACACTGGAACGCGCAAACACACTACAGCTTGCCTCTTGAAAATTATTTTATGTGTGTGTCTGAGGAGGGCAATTGAGGTGTATTAAAGGTAAGGAAGGAAATATAAAATAACGAATAGAAGAAAAAAAATGTCTGTATGACAATTTGACTAGCTACTAATTTATAAAATATTATAATTTATTAATAACTGTTGACATTTTTTTTTACATTTGTGTCTAAAGCGCCTGTAGGCAGTGACCTCCAGGACTCGGATGGTAGGCCCTAGAGGTTCACTTGAGGGCTGTGATGGTTTGCCCTTGCCTGTGGTGGCGCAGGCAGGATTTGTGTAGTGTCGCCCCCCTGTGTCCTCCGATGCACTCGCAATCGAAGGCGAGTTAATGGGCAGCATGTGGGTGTTATTAGGTCACTAGACGGTGCAGAAAGATTTTAAGTTGATTTTGGTTCTCATCGGGGATCGAACTCGGGTCACCGAGAACGCCACTCGTGGACGCGCAAACACATGTGCTACTGCTACATATGTTATGCTACATGGTATGTACATACTATGCTACATATGTCCACTCTGCTACCGCCTCCCCAAATACAAGTGGAAAACATACACATATACAGTGAGAAATACAACGACGAACGTGCTTGTTTGTACTAGTGAGCCTCTGTGTGTGTGTGTGTGTCCCTGTGCGTGTGCGTGTGTGTATGTGTGTGTGTGTGTGTGTGTGTGTGTGTGTGTGTGTTTGTGTGTGTGTGTGGGTATGGGTGTGTGTGTGGGTGTGGGTGTGGGTGTGAGGAGGGTGGAGGACGACAATAAAACGACGAGCGTCCCTGTGTGTATCAGGGTGCCTGTGTTTGTGTGTCCAAAAGTCACTAAACATATGAACGGGTGTATAAGCATGAGTTGTATTTATTCTAAGAGGATATCATTAGTCTAAATTTATGAAGTAGATAGATAAAGGGATGTTGGAAAGAGGGGGATAATTGGGAAATAAGTGAGCAATGGGTTTAGGGCAAGGAGGAAATATTAATGTTAGGACATATACAGGATATAGGGATGCGGGGAGCGGAATGGAAACATACTAGTGAGAAAAAGGCATATCTATAATAATATAAGCGAAAGTGTGTCTGTCTGTCTGTCTGTCTGTGTGTGTGTGTGTGTGTGTGTGTGTGTGTGTGTGTGTGTGTGTGTGGTATAGGTTCCGCCCCCCGTGGCGCAATCACCTCATATGGCACATTTTTTGAACCGGGTTGACCAGGGGAAGGTTTTAAGCCCATTTATGAGATGATTCGATCACTGTTTTTTCTTTTTTCTTTTTTAGCAGCCTATTAGCGATAATTGTGAAAAAAAAGTGGGTTGCGAGAATTGAGGAAACCTAGATGTAGGGTGATGGGTAATGGGTGAGTGAATGGGTGGGGTGATGGGTAATTGGTGTGGGGTGATGGGTGAGTGAATGGGTGGGGGGTGATGGGTTGGGGGTGATGGGTGATGGGTGAGGGAATAGGTGGGGGGTGATGGGTAATGGTAAATATAAGCGAAAGTGTGTCTGTCTGTCTGTCTGTGTGTGTGTGTGTGTGTGTGTGTCTGGTATAGGTTCCGCCCCCCGTGGCGCAATCACCTCATATGGCACATTTTTGGAACCGGGTTGACCAGGGGAAGGTTTTAAGCCCAGTTATGAGATTATCCGATCACTTTTTTTTTTTTTTAGCAGCCTATTAGCGATAATTGTGAAAAAAAGTGGGTTGCGAGAATTGAGGAAACCTTGATGTAGGGTGATGGGTAATGGGTGAGTGAATGGGTGGGGTGATGGGTAATGGGTGTGGGGTGATGGGTGAGTGAATGGGTGGGGGGTGATGGGTTGGGGGTGATGGGTGATGGGTGAGGGAATAGATGGGGGGTGATGGGTAATGAGTGAGTGAATGGGTGTGTGGTGATGGGTAATGGGTGAGTGAATGGGTGGGGGGTGATGGGTAATGGGTGAGTGTATGGGTGGGGGGTGATGGGTAATGGGTGAGTGAATGGGTGGGGGGAATACATACATTTCTACATCCATGATTTCAGGAAAGTTAGAAGGGGCTATCTGGAGAGTCCGTGTTTGGTGGGCCGAAGGCCCACCACCAATAGCCCTCCGCAGGAGCTAGCCAAAAAGTCCGCCCGGAGGGCGGCTTTGCGGCTAGTGAATAATAAGATTTTTTTTAAGGTAAAGGAAATAATAGGGAATGTGTTGTTGCGGTTGTTAGTGTTGGTACACATTTGCAACAACGATGTAAATGTCCTTGGGATATCGACTTCACAAATAAAAATAAAATATATATATATAAAGAACTTCAGAAAACTACAAAACTAATATATCCCTAACTACACAACATCAGTATTTCATCACTTTCACCCGGCCGCCGAGCGCTTAACACGTCAGAACTTATTACACCCAGCGGGCATTTTATGACTCTTTCACCTCTAAGCTCCTAACACATCCTCGTGAGTCCAGTGCAAGCAAGAAGGAGGAGAAGGAGGAGAAAGAGAATGAAAAAAACCCAGCAAGTTAAAGCAAAAATAAATATATACTTGCAACAGCTTTCCCATTTCACCTGAAGAAAAACCCTCAAGTGAATGTAGAAGTTGAGAAAAGTTTTGTTCCTCTTCTTGGTCTTCTTTTTCAAGTTTTTGCTTCACATGTGCGTAGTTATACGACTATTCTACCATAACTATCACAACCACTTCCATCAATACTACTTTCCTTTCTTTTCTCCTATTCCTCCTCCTCCTCCACCAACATCGCTCCTCTTCCTCCTCTTCTTCAAACTGCAGCTATTTTGTTTTACTTTGGGGCACGCTCAAAACACTGCACTTCAATTTTCTCTCCATCGTAACTTCTGTCCTGTCACATTACCTCCTCATCCCCGTCTCTCTCTCTCTCTCTCTCTCTCTCTCTCTCTCTCTCTCTCTCTCTCTCTCTCTCTCTCTCTCTCTCTCTCTCTCTCTCTCTCTCTCTCTCTCTCTCTCTCTCTCTCATGGTTTTGTATGTCATTTGTCACACTAAAGTCTTTTTCCTTTCACATGTCTCATCACAACTATCTGGCCCTATCCAAACGCAGACCCTCTTCGCCTCCTCAACAAGACTTTTAAAGGACTCTATCAGCAATGCATCACATCTCAACCCCTTCTTTCTATTTTCCTTTACCGTCTACATAATTGAAAATTTGTTACATTTTCTGCCTCTACCTCTTTTTATCTTTATGTGGCTGCCTTCTTGTCCGTATGTCTGTCTGTGTGTTTGTTTGGGAGTCATTTTTTTGTCCCTCACTCTCTCCATTAAAAAAAATCGTAAACAAAGGGGCTTTTACAGAGAATTGGAAACTAGAGCGGTCGTTTCCAAGGTGTTCTCCTCCTCCTTCCTCCCCAATGAGGAGTTACGGATGTGGAAGGAGAAAAGGAGGGAGCGAGGGAGGAAGGGATGGAAAGAAAAGTAGAAGGTGGGGAGAGGTAGCGTGGGAAAACAAAGCAAGTTAACGTCCGTAGGTGGAATAGATAATTATGTGTGGGTACGAAAGCAGCATTGAGAAGAAAAAAAATTTAGGAAGGAGAAGGTGTTGACTCAGTGGCGTATATTTATTTACCTCCAAAAATATCATAGAGAAATAAGAAAACGATAAACATATAGTTGCCGTTATGCCGCGCTCAGTTTGAAAACACTCAAGTAACGCTAAACCAGACATCAAAGTTAAAAATATGATATACTTTAGTTACAAGTTTAGTGGATATGTAATGTGAGTGGTAGAAGTTCATGCTAAATGAAGATAAATAAAATAAAAAAGGTCACACACACACACACACACACACACACACACACACACACACACACACACACACACACACACACACACACACACACACACACACACACACACACACACACACACACAAGACCGCGCGATGGGCAGGTTGATAGCGTGTTGACCTGCCATTCTGTGGTAGCCGGTTCGAATCCCCGCTGCTCCCATGGATTTCTCACTGACAAATTCGGGCGGTAACTCAACCCCTTGAGCAAGGGGATGGGGGTGTGTGGTGTATGAGGTCTCAGCATTGCCCTAAGATCGGTAATAATGAGCTCCAAGCACGCACCGGGAGGGTGCAACTGGCGATCGCGAGTCCGACTCGCGTGGACAAGACCATGGATGAATAATACGCGCACACACACACACACACACACACACAGATGCACACACACACACACACACACACATACACACACACATACATACACATACACACACCAGATTTCCAACAAAAAGCAAACTATGAAAAAACACCAAGCACAACACTACAAAACAAGCAAGTCTTTAAAATGAGCGAGTTGATACTTTAAGAAAAAAAAAATGAGAAAAAAATATATGTGAGATAGACACAAACACGCCCCGCGTACACCACCACCTAGACTTCTTATTTATCTATTTGAACGGAGATTGATTTTCCCTTGATATTCCAACTCCTCTATCCCGTTTTTTCCCTTCCTCATTTTCATTAACAAACAAAACAAACATTCGCAAAAGCTTTTCTCTGTTTTTCCTTTCCGTCTACATCTCAATTTTTCAATCTTTTTCACCTCGCCTCATCATTTTCCCTTTCCTGTCATCTCACGAGGGAAGGAAGGGTCACCCACCCCGGATTCACAACATTCCAGATATGGTGATACAAAAAGTGACGAGTTAATTGCAGTCTGAAGGGAGCGCACCGCAAGGCTTCTACTTACATATTTTTGCCTCATTAAACTATATTTGTGAAGAGGTAGTGAGACGGCTTCAATTTCAATTGGCCTGGTACTTGTCGTGGTGGTGGAGATGAAATTGTCAGCTAATGAGGTTGAGCTAATGAGGGAACGACGTCGTGCTCTCGTGGTGAAAAGTGAGGAACATCAGAAAATATTTAAATAGGGCGACTTAAAATATAATTCGTTTCTTACCTAGAAATAATACCAAGTATAATGGTTTGCTACTGATATAGATGTGTAATGATGTGTGTGTGTGTGTGTGTGTGTGTGTGTGTGTGTGTGTGTGTCTGTGTCTGTGTCTGTGTCTGTGTCTGTGTCTGTGTCTGTGTCTGTGTCTGTGTTGTGTGTGTGTGTAGAATAGAATAGAATAGAATAGAATATTATTTATTTGCTCAGACCTTATAAAAAGTATGGAGCACAGCTCCTGTGTAATATATATACACATTCATAACAGAAACATCATCTAAACAGCTTAATCAAAGCATTTACAAATTGTGCTAAATTTGTTAATATTATTACATTTTTGTTCTGCATCAGCATTATAAATTTAGAGTGCTTTGGGTGTCACCTGTAATACTCTGCTATGTATCTGCTTCTTAACTGAATAATTTCCTCATTTTGACATTGCAACAGAACATGATATTCGTCTCCTAGTTGTCCGTCATTACATTGAGTACAATAACGCTCTTCCCTGCTTATTTGACTATGTCTTCCAGTAATAATTGGCAGCTGATTATTTCCTGTGCGGAATTTAGTTAGAGAGATACGATTAGTTTTATTTAGTTTGGCTAAATACTCTTCAATCCCATAAACTTCTTTATACGTCATATAACTACTGCAAATGCCTCTGCTTGTTACATTTCTATACCAAGTTGTTATCCATATATCTTTTAATTTCTGTTCCACCGCTTTCCTAAACCATTTTGGGTTGTTAATAGTTTGCGTCATCCACACTACTGGCAAACCACACTCAATACATATATTCCTTATACATTCTAGCCATGGCGATATATAAACACCACTTGTGTGTAGCTGCAATAAACAGTTGTACATTACATCACTTAATTTTGTTTGTTTTCCCATAATCAATTTAGACCAGTAATGAATCATCCTACACTTAATATTAATTATAAGTGGATACACCCCTAGTTCTCCATATACAATATCGGTGCTAGTATATCTGTGTACATACAAAATATGTTTCAGAAATTTTATTTGTATTAGTTCTACCTCCCGTATGATATTATCACCCCAGACTTCACAACCGTATGTTAATACGGGTACAACCATAGTGTTAAACAATTCAATTTGAATGTCAACTGGCAAGTCATATTTGCGTGAGGTGCCAATTAGCGCGTACAAGGCCCTCGTTGCTTGTTCCTTTAATTCCAACTCCCCCTTCCTAGACCTCCCATTATAATTAAACAATTTACCTAAGTATTTATACTCGCTAACTACCTCTAATTCCTCACCACCAAATTTGAAATTGTAATTACTTGTTTGTACTGTAGTGCCGACCGGGGTAACTCGGTCCTTCCAACGGACCGGTTCTATTCGGACCGCTATCTTTGCTTTGGTGTTTGTTTCTATATAAATAAGAGGGTAACAGTTTTGAATATCCCATGTAGTAAAACAACCATTTTTACATTTCTAATATTAATATGAATATAAATATTGATATGTAACTGAACCCAGGAACCAAAAAAGAAAATGAGTAAAATGACAGCAAAAAAAGTGTCAGCGAAGTTTGTATAAAAAATCAGCTGATTTGGCGAACTTTCATGGGACGCAAAGACGAGACGGAGTATCTCCTTGTAAGTAAGCGTATATAGAGTGCTTTTCCTCCACTTTAACATGAAAATATCAGAAATGCTCTGTCTTGTCTCATTTTCTTATGATCAATGCTCAGTTTTGGTTCATATATACCCCGGTGACAAAAACACTCGCGGGGTAAACTGGACCGTTGTAATGTAGGGTGAGTTAGGGAGGAACTGTTCAGTACACAAGGATATCGTACAGACCATGGAGGTAGTATTGGACTTCCTCCAAGGTACAGACACTCTCATGACCACATTTATAGGTTAAGAATGGTATCCCTCTAATATGTATTAGAGAAAATGGGAGCGCACAGCTGAGGGGGATTTAAACGAATGACCCGCGGCTAAATTTTGAGGTGAGTTTTTTGCTGTTTTTTCATTTTAGATGTAATATTTCGCCACCAGTTACCGATTTCTGGTGTCCATGAATACATCAAGAGTGTTCTGGTAAAGTACAGAACATTGAGATATGTCTACCGTAGATAACACTAGACGCCACCGGCAGTGATGTCGCCAGGCGCCAAATATTACGAATTATAGCATCACTACTGCTGTGAATGTGCCCCTGAAGATGATACACAGTAGTTTATATCATGACTGTATAATCTACCCTGCTTCAGCGTTGTTTTATGCCTTGTATCTGCAAGTATAGACGGTTTCAAATTTCACTACTCGTTTTTTTGTCGTGACCAAGGCCAAGGGAGAGACGACAGATAGCGGCTCATCGCCTTTCGGGCTGGAGGATAAAAAACACTACCGTAGCTGCAATCTTTGTAGTCGTTACCAAGGCCGTCACTCGGTTGATATTTTTGTAATTTGTTAATGTATAGCCATAATATGATACAGATGAAGACAAAATGACACAGACTGGCACTCGTGGAGATGATGGGTCCAGCCACTAACACCTGATAACCATGCGATCTATATTGCCAGATATGTTTTTTCTGCTGCAGTCACGGTGTAGTGTTACCACGCCGGGCGAGTAGTGTCTCTCTCTCTCTCTCTTCTCTCTCTCTCTCTCTCTCTCTCTCTCTCTCTCTCTCTCTCTCTCTCTCTCTCTCTCTCTCTCTCTCTCTCTCTCTCTCTCTCTCTCTCTCTCCTTTCTTTCTTTTTCATCTATACTATTTCTTCTCCCTCCTGCTCCTCTTCCTTCTCCCTCTTCATCCTCCACACGATGAAAATATTCACGATAATAATATTCACGATAATATCACATAGCTACTGGCCATGATGTGTGTGTGTGTGTGTGTGTGACTTGACTTGATCTGGTCAGATGAGGTGATGCAAGTGAACTCATATGTCACAGGATGACCACCGTGGTGTTTACATAAAAGTGGCGTCGTATATAACTAATATAGACTAGGACATAGACCACTGTAAATCTGGACTGCGCACGGAATATCGACCTGTTGCACAAGGGCCTGAAGTCGGAGGGCCGCTCGGATTCATATATATATATATATATATATATATATATATATATATATATATATATATATATATATATATATATATATATATATATATATATATATATATATATATATATATATACACGGATCATATAGACTGGTTTATCAGTATATATGATATACTTTAATCTTCGTAAATGTTTGTTCTATAATATTATCAAATAAAAAACAGTAAAACACACTAAAGAAATGCCATTACGAGACTGAAGAAATATGCATGAACTTAATATTCACTTCAACTCTTCGCCATTTAAAACTTTGCGAGTCAACTTTTATCATGAAGGGTATCAATAGAAGCGCAATTTTATTAGCTTTCCATTGATGTATTTCGTTTTCTGATAAATGAATTACCACCATGCATAAATTAGCGGTAACTAAATAAATAAAATCATCAATCGGGTAATTTTCCCGATTGATTGATATTTATTTAGTTAACGCTAATTTATACAGGGTGCTAATTCATTTATCAGAAAATGAAATATATAAGTAAATAAATAACATCATCAATCGGGAAAATTACCAGTTTGATGATTTTATTTATTTATTTAACGCTAATTTATGCATACTTCTAATTCATTTATCAGAAAACGAAACATATCAATGGAAAGCTAATAAAATTGCGCTTCTATTGATACCCTTCATGATAAAATTTGACTCGCAAAGTTTTAAATGGCGAAGAGTTGAAGTGAATGCATATTTCTTCAGTCTCGTAATGGCATTTCTTTAGCGTGTTTTACTGTTTTATATTTGATAATATTATAGAACAAACATTTGATATGACACTTTTTCTTCATATATCAATTCTTTTATTTTGTCTGTAAAAGGTCCGTGGGCATGGTATGACATGATATGACACTTTTTCTTCATATATCAATTATTTTATTTTGTCTGTAAAAGGTCCGTGGGCATGGTATGACATGATATGACACTTTTTCTTCATATATCAATTCTTTTATTTTGTCTGTAAAAGGTCCGTGGGCATGGTATGACGTGAGGTTAAGTTTTTGGAGGTTTGTCTTGTTGAAAAAATAAAAAAAGTTAAAAATTATATTTAGGACCAATTTACCCCAGAGTTCGGTCCAATTTACCCCATTTAGTGAAACAATGCGGTCCGCACTTCTCAGTGTATTGCTAACAGAGCTATGATGGAAATTTGTTCAAACTTTAATAACATATAGGTAGTGACCCTCTTATGATTGTATTAACTTTTTTTTTGTTTACTTCAATAGATATGGAAACTAGATCAAAGTTTGTCAAAACCAGGACCAAATTACCCCGGTCGGCACTACTTGTATTTTACATACAAGACCATCACGGATGGACATGTATTTACACTCGTATGGCCCTGTCGCCATAGCTACATTTTTAATTCGCTTCTTTAATGTTTAGTGTTGGCCGAAACCTTCAACCCGGAAGGCGAGCCACAAACCCTGGTACCCAATCCATGCTGGATGGACAGGGGCTCGGGTTGGAAAGAGAACGCCAATATTTTCTCCGCTCCGCCTGGGGATCGAATCCAGAACATACCGGTTGTGAACCGAGCGCTACACAACGGAGTACCCTTGTGTGTGTGTGTGTGTGTGTCTAAGTAGTTGTAGGATACAGTGCCTGAGCTAAATTTGTATGGTCCTGTCTCAGTATCAATATCTATCCAATTATTATTTATTTCTTTATAGTGTGTGACTATCTATGTGATGTTATTATTATTCTAATATACTCGTGTATTAGTCTATTTGTCTACTTCTGTCTGGCCAATCATTTCTAGTTCCATGAAACACCAGTGCTACTTTTCCTTATTCCATCGTCTTATATTTTCTCTTCCTCCTGCTGCTTCTTCCAAACACGTCCTTCCGTCTCTTTATCCACGTCAGCGACACAAAAGCGGTGGCTACATTGACGATAGGCGCTTCTTCTTCACCCCCTCATTCTGTCATTTTGTTTTTCTACCTATCATTCTTTCTCAGACAAGAAAGAGTATGTGTTTCTCAAGAAGTGGATGTCCTATGGTCTTGTAGAAAAGCACATTATCTCTTTCTCTATCTCTCTAGCTCTTAAAAATTGGGGCATGGACGTGTAAACAAAGGATGAGGAACTTCACAGAGAGAACAGATTTAAGAGACATCGAGATAATGGTCTCTTTGTCGAGTAACTTGTCGAGTTATGTGTTACATTGTTCCATGTCAATATCTCCGTAACCGCTAATAAAACACGTAAGATTGTCATGGAACACTTTTAGTATAGGGAAGTTTTGGGATTTCGACTGTATTTGAAGAAGAAAATTGAAGTTCCACACTCCCTCTGATCCGAAGCTCCTAAGATTGCGCATGTGCAGTAGAGCGGTAACTGGCGTAAATTTCAGGCGATATTTATACAGCGCCAACAGTACAACCCTCAGCAAACAGAGGAAGTGCCGCTTATAGTGTCACCACAGACCCAGCCCACAGTAGACCCATCTCCAGAGTTCCAAACAGGGCAGTTGCTGAACAAAAATTACCGTAAACTAGATCTCCAGAAAAGATGTCGTGAAATAGGAATTACAAATGTATGGACAAGCAAAAGTCAGCTCATTGATGTGACAATTGAAATATCACAGCTATTATCTAATGCCACTGTTCGCAATGTTACACCCTCACCCCTCATACCCCATGAATTTATGCAGATACCCTCCTCCGACGCCACTCACGATGATAACCAGGACCAGGAGGGAGTGAACCTGCTCGAAATTGCAGACAAATGAAGCTGTTTACGTCCAAATAAGAAAACTAAAGACACGGAAATCGAATTATGTATTAAAACGGAATTGAATACAACCTACTATACGATAGAGCTACTCCAGCAACGAGTAACTGAGCTGGAGCAACAGTGCTGCGGGAACAGTAATCACCACACATCGGAAGAATGTACGCCACCAAATAACTGCCTCGTCTTCGTGGACAATAACCTACACTCGATTTTACGCGCAGATCTTCGAAACAGCTGTTGGGTAAGGACCATCCTTAGAGCAAACATGGATTTGCTCAGAAGTTGGATGAATTGGGAAC
>JACEEZ010013487.1:135000-152500 GCA_016584305.1 Chionoecetes opilio | reverse complement strand
AATACTAGTAGTGATTTCCGAGAGAAACGGATATCAGATTAACCCAAAAAACATCAGACTTATCAGAAAAAAAAGAGTTTCATCCTCGAAATTTGTGATGCTCACTAACGAACATTTACCAATCCAAGTGGGGGTTCAATGTGCAACCAAATCCTGAAAGCCGTGTATTTTTTCTAGGCCATTTTTGTGAGCTACTTTCAGTGCAGATCCTCATTATTGTGCTTTATTTATATTTTATTTTTGTATAAAAAAAGAGATATCCAACTAAAAAAACCTAATCAACTAGTTATACACAAAAGAAAGGCTGTCATAATGTGGGTAGAATTTGAGATCACACCAGCATGTCTGCTCGAATTTGGGATATCATGTTGCAGATGCAGTGATGACCAAAATTCAACATCATGAGGTCATCATTTCGGAGGGAATTGGCCAAGATAAAATCTCCCAAAGAGTGGCTCTGAAGGGAGAATACATTCCGAAGTGGAAGCCATTCCAGTCACTTTCTTTTCTGATGGATGCTGTGTCTCGAGGGCCTAGCTCGGCAAACCTTGTCGCTACTACTTATCTGTGAGTATAGCCCAATCATTACATTATGGGATGGATACAGTTACTTTTATATGGTATATCATAGTTTTATTGCATTTATTTTTTACTGTTTTGACTTGCATAAGGACTAGGGTAGTACAGTGATGAATAGGGTGACACTTATTTTTCAGTTTGATTTTCTGGTTCGTATTAAGCCAAAAAAACACACATACAAGGTTTCATCCCGATCAAATAATATTTAGCCGTGCCTCATCGCACTTGAATGTATACACTTAACGCTATTAACCCCGTCTTGGGGGTCTTCCTGGGCTCAACGTTAACCAATGCTTTTAAAGTTACAGCACAGTTACACACAGAGAACAAAAACACAACAGTAGCCACTAGCCATACACGTCTCGAAATGGGGGCTTTAGCCTGTGCGGCCCCCTGGCCAAGCCGGGAAAACAGCTTATCGGCAGCTACCGTCCCGGCTCCGGGGAGGTCTTTTGGGGTTTCCCCGCCCCGGCCGGGGAGAGGTGAGGATACCCCCCCGCACCTCCAGGCCGGGAGCCGGCCTGGACTGGAGGCGGCCCCAGAGGCGCCGCTGAGGCTGGAGGCGGGGCGCAGGAGCCGCCCGCACCGCCTCGTGATTGCCACACACGGCAAATTCACGAAAACGATGCCCCTGGCCACCGATCGAACATTTTGAGCCTTCAACCAATGGTTGACGCCCACACACCCGGCCCGGGCCGACCGCCCTACAAAAGCTGCAAGGGCCAGTCCCGGGTTAGCCCGGATGGGTAATTCAGGCGGGACGCAGAAAAAACCGCCTGGGCTGCTTGAGAACCAGTATTTATTATCCAGTATCGCACCTATATTCCAATCCCAGACGCCACGGTACGGAGCGTACGCTTCAGAACCTTACGAACCCCCGGCGTCCGAAAAAGTACACAGACCACGAGTCCGCCCAACGCCCAGCCTTCATGTGACCACTGACCACTAGGATGACACTTATTTCGACTTTAGAAAATCAGTGAGGCCGGGTGGACGGTGCTCTTTTTTGGCGTCGGGGAATCTTCCCGGTGCGCCTCCACCACCTGCAGGATTTTACTGCGTCTGGTCCTCGTCCTTGGTGAGGGTCAAATTGTAGTCTTCCATCAGGGCGACGCCACGCTCGGCGAAGTCGTTCAGTACCCGGATGCCGTTGACTTTGCGGGCTGCGGCGCTAGGAGGGTCGCGTGCCCTCCGCCGGGTCGGTCTCCAGGAAGCCGTTTGTGGGACGAAACATTGCGAGATTGGTCACAAGTAGCATCCTTGCGGCAAAAGGGCCTTGGTCAAGACCCCGTGGTGACCGAGACATTGCGAGGGCCCCACTTTGGCCGTTTTCAGCGAGTCTTCTCGGAAGTCGGCCTTAATCAACACGGGGGCCCCCGGAAGCCTTTCCCAGCCCCTTGGCGAGGGCCCCGTCCTGGCCCCGCTTTCTTCCAGCGTTCCGGGGCCAGGGGGCTCCCTCTACCACCAGGGCGTGCCGAACGTTGGCGACGTTCCCAGGATTGCCGGCCCCCTTTCTCATCCCGGGCCAGTTAAAAAAATTGGGTTTTGCCAAGGTTTCCCCGGAAGAGGTAGATCTTCACAGCGTAGATCAGCTTGGCCATCCAACGCACGTGATGGTGAGTCCCAGGCCGCCGGAATCGAATGCCTCGGGCCGGAATCCCGCCGAGCACGATGAAAGGAGAGCTCCAGGAGCTCGCGATAAATCATCCCGTGGCTGGACCCAATCGATATCCCACCAATCACGGAAAAACCCACGGCATCCCACCAATCGATAGAAAATGTCACCTTTAGTAGCTATGGCTGGGTTTCCCAATACATTTTTCACTAAAACTAATTATAATTTCAATAAATAATATCTCACTGCTTCCGTCGCCTCGCCCGTCGACAAACTTTGTTTACTAAACAGCTGACGCTTCATAAAAATGTAGATGGCGTTCACGGCGTTCAAAAGTGTAGATGGCATTCACAGAGTTCAGACAGTCTGGATATGACATCACTGGAGGACACTATTTAGGTTTTGGGTGGCCGTCCCACGGACGTAAATGCTACGAACGTTAGGTTAGGCCGTCCCGATCACACTTAATGGCTTAGAGCGGTAGGTTAGGTTAGGTTAGGTAAGGTTTGATAATGTTTATATTCTTCCAGTGACGTTAGTACTCTAGCGGGACCGTCCATGCCTTTGAACCTTGTTTATCTGGTTTTCGTATTTATTAAAACGATCACGGTGCGGAGTAGTAAACACATTGTGTCGCGATGGGTAAAAAACATGGTGAACAGTAACACCGAAGATTTGTGATTCCCCGGAACAATTTTTGTTCCAATATTCTTAGGTAAGATACATTCGAAAAAAAATAAATGGTACAAATAGAGTCTGGAAAATGTGTAGTGAGTACATAGTTACATTTAGTAACATTTAAAAAGCCATTGTAAAAACACACATATGACCCAAACCCGGGGTAATAGGGATAGGCGGTCACCCTAGTGATGAAAGAGGCAATGTGGTTCTTCTACCATCACAACTTTCCTCAAGGTAGACGGCATACATGTTTCGTGTCAGATAGTGTTATATATAACAAGCACAAGTTGTTAGGGGAGATACTTTTTTTTTTCTTCTATTAGTTTCTTTAATTTTTTTGGCCTCAGCAAAAGCAAAACTGCACATAAGTGTTTTTAAAAAAGGGGAAGTTTGGTAAGTACGAGTTGTTGTTGTTACCAATCGCTTCCTCGCCAACAGGAATCACGGTGTCTGACGAAGTTATGGTAGTGCCAGTCGATTCTTACACAAGTGATACGAAGTAATATACCAGACTGGTACTAACAGCACTGACCCTTCACCAACCCCACTTCATCAGACCCCACACCAACCCCACCTCCCTCAGAGCTCACACCAACTCCACTTCAATTTGAGCCAACAAGAAAGCCAGGACCAGCCAGTCCAGACCAGGAACCAGCCAGTCCTGGAAAGGTTCAATACACCTGTTTTTTAAAAAAGAGATCACGTGTGGCACGTGATCATACAGTTAGCAACACTACTTCAACCAGTGCAGAAGTATTGTCATATTTAAAAACCCAAATATGGAACCACCCATAAAGGAAGACATGGCATATGCTGCAGGTATTATAGTGCGCAAGTGGATGGAGGAATTACCACCAAAATGCACATTTCAATGCTAGCAAAACTGACAGTGTTTTCTTGAAGAACTAAATCAGAGGCTTTAAATCAGATGGGTCAGACTCAGAATTTGTACTGTAAAAGGATTTGTATCTGTACACTTACAGTAAATAATAATCCTTAGTGCCATTACATATATTTTATTATTATGCTATGGAGTTGGCATGATATAACTTGTTATATATAAGAATTGTCTGTAACAAGTGCAATAATCCTCAATACCCTTAAAAAATAGTTTGTATTTACATACTAATGTAACTTCTACAATAAAATTGAAATTTTACACCTATGAAGTTTTACATATATGGGCAAGGAACTCATGAAGAAATAACCGAAAAACCCCCAAAAAAAGTTTTATTTTCACTAATGCCCCTAAAAAAACCATTCCCCTATGGCACCTTTGGGGGGGTTCATTGGGGAAAAAAAACTTAAAGGGGGAAGGGGTTTTCCCCTATCATTCCCTGGCTCCTGCCGGGGGCCTTCTACTTGAGAAATTGTACATTTCCCCGGCCTTTACCTTCAATTGGTTATCCCTGGGCCAGGCCACCAATCCTCCTATTATCAATGTTTCCCCCCTGTCAAGCAACTCTGGTGGTGTGTATGTTTGTTTTTGAACTCTCACGTAAGTAGTTGTGTAACACTGTAGCTGCTAATGCAATTTTTTTCCCACACGTTCTGGAGTTGTTCTATGGGTTGTCTAAAAATTTGAAACCTACTTTCAAGTATGCCAAAAGCATTTTCTGAAACTCTTCTTGCTCTGGAAAGTCTATAGTTTTGAATTAATTTGTTCATAGGCAAATCCTTTCCTGGATATGGTTTCATAATCCATTGTTTGAGTGGAAAGGCATCATCTGCTACTATTACAAAAAGGAGTTACTCTATGGGAAAAAGGAAGCTTTCTGGGGAGGAACCTTTAGATCATTATTTTCTAGGGCTGCTTTTAGGGTGCTTTATCCCAAACTCCGCCATCACTGACCCTCCCATTAGTGCTCACATCAAAAATACAAAAAATTTATATTCGGGATCTACTAGTGCCATAAGGTAACACTGCAAATGTCCCTTATAATCATAAAAACTAGACCCACTATTAGCAGGCTTAGCCACTAAAAATTTTTTTCCATCGCAGGCCCCCAAGACAGTTTTGGGTAATTCCACTGTCTGTGGAACTCTGCTGCCACATGCCTCCATTCATCTTGATGGTAGGGACCCTCATGTAGTCAGGTTGCGGGCTTCATAGATGGCAGTACACACACTTGGGATGATCATTTGGGGGATAGGCTGGCTGACCCGGAACTGGTAACTCAGGGACTGCTGTGATTCTCTAAATGGAGGAAGAAATAAAGTAAATCTTAGTTTTATTGTTAAATAGCCATGAAAAGCCTTGTTTTTCTGGCCGGTATTTTTTCGGGAGGGGTTTCCCCAAAACAAAAATATCTCCTCACAAAACGGTTATCATATTCCCTTCAAAACAAAATAATTATATCATAAAATAGTTTTTTTCTTAAATTTAGAACTGCTCTGTACCAAAATAATACCATCACAACTTATCAAAGAAAAAATTTCCGCCCTCGAAATCGGTAACGAAATTTTACCCTAAAATACTCTAACCTAATTGGAAAATAGCATGATGAGATGGATGAGAGCTGCACCCCTCTCCGAGTGGGTTTCTATTGATCAATGATGCACTAGTAATGATAATGTAGAGTAATAGAAGAAAAAAAATTAAGAACAGCACCCCCTAAATGTAACATATACCATATATAATTTAGGTACATTTCTAGTGTTTGCCCATACTCTCCCACTTCCCCCAAACATGTTTGGGGACCTGTGGGAATGCGGGGTTTCCGGGTGGGGAACAAATTATGCGTCGGAAACACGTAATTTGAGAGTTGTGTAGGGGGGTAAAATTCCTAGATCTAGGCTAATTTCCTTATATCTAGAGAAATTTGCTGAACCAAAATTAACCTAACCTAACCTAGCGGGGGGCTTGACCCACCGATAACCTAATCTAACCAAATCTAACCTAACCTAACCAAATATAACCTAACCTAACCTAAACAAATATAACCTAACCTCCTAGCTTGGGTTGGGTTCTCGACACTTCGATCATCATTCTGTGAGGATCGTCAGGTTCACACTTCTCTGGACTCAAGAAGAAATCCAATGAATTCCCTACATCTAGGGAATTTTTTCAACACAACTAACTCAAAACTATGTGGTAGCGACGCATATTTTGTACCCCAGCCAAATATCCCGCATTCCCCCAGGTCCCCAAGCTTGTTTTGTGGGAGAGGGGGAGTATGGGCACACACTAGAATAATACTATAATTTATAACAACAAAAGCATTACAACTATAATGTACTGACCTGTGGCTAGGTGCCGTAAGGTAATGGCAAGCCGTTCCTCAGCAGATACCGCAGCCCTCATATTGGTGTCTTGTCTTGATATAGCTGGTCTTATAAGCTCTAGCACCTCATGAAACTGACGTCTGTCCAATCGCATCCAGTTCCTATACCCGTTTTCGTCCTCCAGTGCTAGTTCCTGGACAAGATTCTTGTACTGGCTGCCCTCCGTCCGTCTCTTCAACCAATTGCGAGACCAAATCTTCCTTGCCTTCATATTTCTTGCGCGTTCAGCATTCTCCTCTTCTTCAGCCATGATTAGTACCGTCAGAGCTCCAAATATCTTCAGTTGTTGCTTGTAGGTGTAGCGAGGCATCGTGACTATCCTTCCAAGCAGCTGTGTTATTGTTGTTGTTGTTGTTTGGTCATATGGTGCCGATCAAAGTCAGGAATTTCAAGATTTTGCTCATCAAAACACAGATCATCGTGTGATAGTTTCGTTGAGCAGCTCAGTGAAATCTGCTCAGTGAGCAGCTGCTCACTGAGCAGAAAAGTGCCCGTGTAATAGCGCCTTTACATGCATGCATTCCCCCTTTCATCTCTTGTTTCAGACTTTTTTCATCACAAATAATATTTTGACATCGTTGTTATATTTATTTTCAGTTTTTGTAATTTGTTTTATGTTGATTGTTAATGTTTTATTCATAACACTATTCAATTTTGTTTCTTTTCATAGTAACTGTTGTTCTATATTTGTACATACTACATAGTTATACACAATTTAACTGGATACAAATAAATGCATATTTTTAATTTCGTTTATTCTAATATTATCTGAGAGAGAGAGAGAGAGAGAGAGAGAGAGAGAGAGAGAGAGAGAGAGAGAGAGAGAGAGAGAGAGAGAGAGAGAGAGAGAGAGAGAGAGAGAGAGAGAGAGAGAATTTTCTTATATCCTATGGGATTCAATCTGACCGTGACCCTTCCCTTGGTGAGCTCAGGTCGACTAGAAGTTTAAGGATGTGAATATGCGAAATCTGAATTTGCTGAGACCTCTCACTCTTCCCCGCACTACCAGAAATCCAATAGCGCTCGTCTATGGGAACAAATGTTTCCACCAGAAAGAGAGGCTTATATTTATTTTGATATGAGCAAGAGTATAGTGACTGTGGCGGTGGGGAGCGCGTGGTAGCTGTGGGTGAGCATGGTGGTATATAGGTCGCGTGGTTTGGTAATCTTATAATGTGTATAACTAATGAATTTGCTATGGGTAACCAATACCTAACTGTGGTTGTAGGCTGGAGGTAGTTTATTTACAGTAAGGCATAGATAACAGTAAAATTGGATGTGACACTCGGCAACTACGCGCGCTGGACACTGCAGTAGTGCAGTACTGGCCCCATGGTCAGTCTGCTGGCCCATTCACTTGTTGCATATGACTATCATATAGACTGGTTTACCAGTATATATGATATACTGTAATCTTCGTAAAGGTTTTTTCTATAATATTATCAAATAAAAAACAGTAAAACACGCTAAAGAAATGCCATTACGAGACTGAAAAAATATGCATGAACTCACATGCACATGTTGAAGTGAATATGAAATTCACTTCAACTCTTCGCCATTTAAAACTTTGCAAGTCAACTTTAATCATGAAGGGTATCAATAGAAGCGCAGTTTTATTAGCTTTCCATTGATATTTCATTTTCTGATAAATGAATTAAAACCATGCATAAATTAGCGTTAAATAAATAAATAAAATCATCAATCGGGCAATTTTCCCTATTGATGAGGTTATTTATTTAGTTAACACTAATTTATACATGGTGCTAATGCATTTATCAGAAAACGAAATATATAAGTAAATAAATAACATCATCAATCGGGAAAATTTCCCGATTGATGATTTTATTTATTTAGTTAACGCTAATTTATGCAGAGTGGTAATTCATTTATCAGAAAAGAAAATACATCAATGGAAAGCTAATAAAATTTCGCTTCTATTGATACCCTTCATCATAAAAGTTGACTCGCAAAGTCTTAAATGGCGAAGAGTTGAAGTGAATGCATATTTCTTCAGTCTCGTAATGACATTTTTTTTGTGTGTTTTACTGTTTTTTATTTGATAATATTATAGAACAAACATTTACGAAGATTACAGTATATCATATATACTGATAAATCAGTCTATATGATAGTCATATGCAGCAAGTGAATGGGCCAGCAGACTGACCATGGGGCCAGTACTGCAGCGTCCAGCGCGCGTAGTTGCGGAGTGTCACATCCAGTTCTACTGTTATCTATGAGTAAGGTTGTAATATACAGAGACAAAAGGATGCTGCCGACCAGCCATGACCTCTCCCAGGCCCGGCAAACACCTAAAGCTGAACCTTTTTGTTTTGCGACCGCGCTCCGACTGGGGACGAGGTGACTATCTACCTAGATGCCCGCGGGCAAAGGAAGGAAAGTTGCCAAATATATCCTAGCTACGACACAGTACAGTACAAAGTCGCCCATAACAATAAAAGACAACTTAGGTTTACTGATCAGTGACCTGAAGGATAAAATCAGCAATATATAGGTATATGTTTGCCAAATTGTGCCATCACCCATGTCTCAAGAAATTCAAGCAAAAATTGAAGATTATAATAAAAATATAACTAAATGGGGTGTAACTAACGGCCTAGATATAATTAAGAATGCTCCAACATTCAGACTTGGCACAAGTGAGGTGAATGACCTTTGCTTTGACATGGAAAACGACTCTTACATATATGCTAAACAGACTGGATGCAATATAGTTATAAAGTGCTATTAAAAAGAAGTGTCCAGAATTTTAAATTTGCACCAACTGGGAGGAAGTAAAAAAAAAATTGTTAGAGGGCACTGGATATTTATATCTTATAATTATATATATGTATAATCGCATAATTATATATGTTATCAGCTATCTAGCATGTGACCAGCAGCCGTGCGTGTACGTGTGTCTGGCTTTGTCAGCAACACGATATTGTGTTGTCAGACAGACATCACAACCTTGATAATGATGACATGAACATAATGCTGTTGTTCCCTCGCTCCCTTGTTCGCTCCCTTGCATGCCGCGAAAATGCACAGCCAGCTGATATTTGTGTCTGTGGCTGCTTATCACTTATTACAGTTGAAAAACACTGCACTCATAGGAATGCTCCGCTAGCTTTATGGGTGTTGTCAACGCGGTGTCAAAGGTTGCTGACTATATTACCATACTGAGGACCTGGAAAAATTATGTGTAATCAACTGTCAACAAAGGACGACTTCCTAGTAGGGCTAGTAAGACTCGGAATTGTTCATTCTGTGAAGAAATCACGGAACTTGGTAGAAAGTATCTTTAGATAGTGTACATTACATTGAGAAGGGTGGCAAACTGGAAACCCTTGACAAACTGCCTCTTTTGGGCAAAATCCATAATGGCGGATCCTCCCATAGCCCTAAAAAAATATGTAAATTTATACATCATTCAAACTTAAATTTAATGCTGAAATAAAAAATAAAAATACATGCTCCAAAAATGTACCTACAGGAAATTATAAGGAAAAGAAAACATAATGGCGGCTGGTTGTGCACTGCCATTAGCCAAACATGACGTTTCTCAAGACGTGACAAGCTATACATCATTATAACCCAAATTTCATGCTGAGCATTTTTTACACCTGAACTATTGCTCTAATTTTGACCTGAAAAAAGTCATAGACAAAAAACCGTAATGGTTGTGCACTGCCAAAGACTACTGTATGCAGTAGTCTTTGGCACTGCCATGGGTCAAAATTTTGTTTATCACAACATGACAAGCTATACATCATTTGAACCCAAATTTAATGCTGATCAAATTTTACAAAAGAACTATGACCCCAAAATCGACCTATAAAAAGCTATAGGCATAAAGCCATAATGGCAGCTGAAGTGCTAATAGGCAGTGATAATTTGGTTTCAGTAATTGGCATTCAGTTAATGTTGAATATTATACTGTAAGGCACCACTGCTCTAAAATAATTCACTTAAAAGCAAACAACCAAAAATCATAGCGTTAATGGAGGCAATTATGGATTTTGCCCCAAAACGGCAATTTTTCAAGAGGTTCCAGTTTGGCACCCCTTCCTAATTTAATGTACACTATCTAAAGATACTTCATACCAAGTTTCGTGATTTCCTCACAAAATGAACAATTAGGCTAGCCCAATTATGGCTTCTTACTAGCCCTACTACTATATAAAACGCCCAACGGCCGGAAGGACTACAGAAGCCAAAAGCAGACGCGACTAAAGCTCTCCTATATAGAGGAGTCATTGCGAGTCTGTGTGGATCACCACAAAAATGTGGGTGTGTTAGTTTGTCACGTAAATTGTTCTCACCTGTCTGTAATCTATAAGACTTTTAGTTTCATTGTCCGTGTCTAAGAACCCGTGACTTTTTATTGTTCAACCTCACAATAAGGCATATAGCTAGTACACACACACACACACACACACATATATATATATATATATATATATATATATATATATATATATATATATATATATATATTTATGAATTATATACACATTATATATATATATATATATATATATATATATATATATATATATATATATATATGAATTATATGAATTATATACACATGTATATATATATATATATATATATATATATATACATGTGTAATATATATATATTATATTATATATATATATATATATATATATATATATATATATATATATATATATATATATATATAAATAATATATATATATTTATTTATAGGACGCTTGGCTGTAGTTCCGAAAATAACCATAGGAAATTCTCGGAAATACCCTCATTGTGATATATGTATATACTAGCCGCAAAGCCGCCCTCCGGGCGGACTTTTTGGCTAGCTCCTGCGGAGGGCTATTGGTGGTGGGCCTTCGGCCCACCAAACACGGACTCTCCAAATAGCCCCTTCTAACTTTCTTGAAATCATGGATGTAGAAATGTATGTATTCCCCCCACCCATTCACTCACCCATTACCCATCACCCCCACCCGTTCACTCACCCATTACCCATCACCCCCCACCCATTCACTCACCCATTACCCATCACCACACACCCATTCACTCACCCATTACCCATCACCCCCCACCTATTCCCTCACCCATCACCCATCACCCCCAACCCATCATACCCCCCCCCTTTCACTCACCCATCACCCCACACCCATTACCCATCACCCCACCCATTCACTCACCCATTACCCATCACCCTACATCAAGGTTTCCTCAATTCTCGCAACCCACTTTTTTTTCACAATTATCGCTAATAGGCTGCTAAAAAAAAGAAGAAAAAAGTGATCGGATCATCTCATAATTGGGCTTAAAACCTTCCCCTGGTCAACCCGGTTCCAAAAATGTGCCATATGAGGTGATTGCGCCACGGGGGGCGGAACCTATACCAGACACACACACACACACACAGACAGACAGACAGACAGACAGACACACTTTCGCTTATATTTACCATTACCCATCACCCCCCACCTATTCCCTCACCCATCACCCATCACCCCCAACCCATCACCCCCCACCCATTCACTCACCCATCACCCCACACCCATTACCCATCACCCCACCTATTCACTCACCCATTACCCATCACCCTACATCAAGGCTTCCTCAATTCTCGCAACCCACTTTTGTTTTCACAATTCTCGCTAATAGGCTGCTAAAAAAAAAAAAAAAAAGTGATCGGATCATCTCATAAATGGGCTTATGACCTTCCCCTGGTCAACCTGATTCCAAAAATGTGCCATATGAGGTGTTTGAGCCACGGGGGGCGGAACCTATACCACACACACACACACAGACAGACAGACACACTTTCGCTTATATTATTATAGATGTATATGTATGATAATATATATATATATATATATATATATATATATCACAATGAGGGTATTTCCGATAATTTCCTATGGTTATTTTCGGAACTATAGCCAAGCGTCTTCACTGCGAAACCACAAACTGGCATAGAGTTGGGGACTATGCTTACGGGAAGCTATGAGTCTTAGAAATGACACGCGTAAAACACTAAATTGTGATCAATATAACATTGGCCTATATGAGTAATATAAACAAGAAAAGAAGCGTGTTAAAACCATCATTGAGGAGGGTAATTCACACATTATCATAATTAAGTTCATGAAAATAGAGGTAATACATATTACATGGAAAACTATTACAGAAATTGTTCTTGACCGCAGAATTATATACATGGGCTTAAACGTCGATTACGTAGTCAATAAACTGTGCACCTGGTTAGGATCGAACCCGAGAACAGGGCTTCTTAGCCGCCTCGCCGTATGGTACGACGTTAACCACCATACGGCGAGGTGGCTAAAAGACAATCTCCGGAACCCGAGATCTACGTTCTCGGGTTCGATCCCGACCAGGTACTGATCAGGTACTGATACACGGTTTGTCTTATTTGATAAAATTAGATTAATTAAAGTAGTCAATAAAGCAAACCATTTTAACATTCATTTTTCAAATATTGTTGTGAATATGTATGAAAGAACTCAAGAAATCCTCCCATGTGAACACGTGCCATATGTTAATGATGCCAATGTGAATTTAGTTGATAACAACGTTAGACTTCATCATGTATATACTGAAACTGTTATCCTATGCATACAACGTTTATATGAAGCAAGTTATGTGAGCTCTGATGATATTCCCATGAAATGTATTAACCCCTTGAAACCCAGAACGTAATTTTCATTGTAATTTGACTACCATTAGACGATTTTAGTGACTATAAGCAATATTTTATAGCTATGACCTGTTTAGTATCTTTGTCGACTAACTAATTTAGTATATACAGTTGCTTTTCGAAATGTTATGACTCGACAACATACATTTTTTTATAGCAAAGGAAAGATCTGGGCGTGGAGGGGTTAAGGATGCTATTTATATTATAGTCTTCTATCTATCTAACATGCAGTATTAATTGTTACTATTGTTACATGTATTTTCCCAACAACCTTGAAACATGCCTTTATAAATCCCCACTTTAAAAGCGGTGATGTTGATAAGGTGAGTTATTATCAACCGATCTCACCATTACCTATAATTTATAAAGTACTAGAAAAATAGTTACGATTTACCTTATACAATTCTAGAAGTCCAACAAACTTGTATTTAATACTCAACTCAGATTTTGCCCAGGACCATCCACAGAGATGTCATAGATGCACTGTCATGGCAGACAATATATTTAGTAATATGGACTCTAAGAAAGTTACAATTTTAACTTTATGGGATCTCTCGAAAGCTTTTCATGGTATTATTCATGAGATTCTTCTGAATAAACAAAACTTAAAATATTTCAAAATATTTAAATATTTAAAATATTATATGAGCAGAAATGTGCAAAAATTAATATTGATAACTTTTGGTTCAATAGCTACTTGTATAACAAAACATAATTTGTCTGTCTGAATAGCACGCTATATAATACATTGAATATAGCGTATGGGGTTTCACAAGGCTTAATCAAGAGCTCTATTTCATTTTATGTTGATGTTAATGACCTAGCCAAGAAAATGTATTTATGTTCTTTAGTGCAATATGCTGATGCTACCCAGTTCTCCATCCTGATACTATCAATAATCTTGGGAATCTCATAGCTAAACTGAAGAAACTCTATGTAATATAAAACAGTATTTTCTTAGAAATGGACTTATGCTAAATTCTAAGAAAACACATTGTATATTTATTATTAATAGACAACTTGTGTCACATATTCCCCCTAATACCTTTATAATTTGTGATGGCGACCAAATTCAGCCGAGCACACATGTAAAGAATTTAGGAGTCTATATTGAAAGATATATGCTTATTGATGTAGTACATATCAATGAGTTAAGCAAGAAATGTATTAGTATACTTATATTCATTAATCGAATATGCGAAACATTTAATAAACCAACGCGAAGAATTGTTGTGCAGTCTCTGGTCCTCAGTTTATTGAATTACCGTATTGGTATAATGGGCTCAACAAAAATAATACTTTACTTACTTTACTTCTTGGCGTTCAAAAACTGCAAAATGTTGTAGCTAGGTAAAGTAGCTACTGCTGGAGCTATACAGTATGATCACGTAAATTTTATACAGATTATAATCTGTATATAATTATTCAGATTTACGTCGTAAATCTTATCATAAAATTAATTAATGTGGTTGACAACTAAAGACAGATATAATTTTAAAAATGTACCACTGTTTATAAGGATGTTAATGGGTTGTATCCGAAGTGGTATCTGAAGTTTTGCACTGTCAGGGATACTTCAAGTACAACAAGGCAGTTAAATGACCTTTATGCACCAAGAGGTAGAACATATTCTGGTGCCTGAGCCATTATTTTACAAGGGAATGTACTAAAACTATGGAATGATTTATCTACTTGTATCATTAATTTTGGAAGTCTGCATACACCTTGCTAGTTTGAGAACTTTACTTCTAAGTGACCCTTAGTGAGCTTTAAGTGTTTTCTCCGATCAAATAGCATTTTCTTATTTAGCCATTAGCATTATATATATATCTTGTCACTTTTAGTCCTACTTTTAATGTTCTTTTGAATGATTTTTTTGTGTAAAAGATTATTTATTTGTTTTTGTGACTTATATTTTTCTTTTTTGTAATAGGCATAGGACATCAATGTTGAAAGTCTCTCTCTCTCTCTCTCTCTCTCTCTCTCTCTCTCTCTCTCTCTCTCTCTCTCTCTCTGTCTCTGTCTCTGTCTCTCTCTCTGTCTCTCTCTCTCTCTCTCTCTCTCTCTCTCTCTCTCTCTCTCTCTCTCTCTCTCTCTCTCTCTCTCTCTCTCTCTCTCTCTCTCTCTCTCTCTCTCTCTCTCTCTCTCTCTCTCTCTCTCTCTCTCTCTCTCTCTCTCTCATAAGAAATACATGTGTTTTCAGTCTCGAGTGTTTAGTTCGGCCACTTGCGCTATTTTCAGGGATTCTACCGCAAAATGTCAAGGTCACGAGGCTTAGGCTTCTGGTAGTGACCAAGCGCGCACGAGAGAGAGAGAGAGAGAGAGAGAGAGAGAGAGAGAGAGAGAGAGAGAGAGAGAGAGAGAGAGAGAGAGAGAGAGAGAGAGAGAGAGAGAGAGAGAGAATTGAAAATATGTGAATGGCATGCACGTTTACAACACTTTTTTTTTCTACACATGGGAAGAGAACAAAAAAGAACATCGCCCAGTATCATTATACATATATAAGCTCCTTCGCCTGAGCCAGCAAAGACTGACTTTGACATTCACCTTCCAATACTGACAACCTACACGCAAGGGGTACTTCAGTCTATCATCCAATTAGTTATGAACAACAAAACAAACGAGGCATGAAATATGGTTAAACACCGAAAATGTGATGCCAAGTTTACACATCCAAATACACGTTCAAGGAGAAAACGACGAAAACGCGAGTTATCAGTGGATATAAACAATAAACTTTCATTATTTCGTCCTCTTCTTTTCAGCTCCATTCCCCTGTCCTCGTTTCCCGCCGCGTGGTACGAAAAGTTATAATGGGTTGTAATTAACGAAATAAAAGTAATGTCCTACAACGCACAAGAGAGGTCACGGGTCACGGGGTCAAACGAAATGGAATCATTGTCTATTTTGCCGGAAAGAAATGACTAATAGCCCATTTGTTTTATTGGTTTAATGTTTGAATTGCGGTTTTATGGTGAAATTTTATCTTAATGCATCATAGTATCTTTTTAGTTATAATCTCCTCTTCACTATAGTTTCCCTCAATAGTATCTAGTGAACAGATTTTTTTTTGCCTGATACAATCACTGGTTTGTAAAGCAAACTTTGTTCGTTTCCACTTCATATTCACTAAATTTCAATCAGGTCTAAAATTCAATGTCGAAATAGTTATCGAAATATGTGCAAAGAAGAAATATCTGTATTGCAAGGTTTTAATTAATGTACACATAATTTTGACCTCCTCAACGACTAAGTTTCCCATTTTCAAATTAATCTTCAACGATCTACAAACGTAACATGAGTCATTATATATATCGGAAGTCTCGGAAAGTGATAGAAGTGATTTTGGTGGTCGTGATGGTGATGTGATATGATATGATGTGATGTGAATTGATGTGGTGCGATGTGATGTGATATGATGTTGTGATGTTATGTAATACAGTATAGTGGGGTATGGAGCGTCACTCAATGTTATGAATTTCGTATAGATTATGACTTTTATGAAGTAAAGGTAATTGGAAGTGATGAGAAATCTGAAGTCCAATGACAGCAATTATATAAAACATAAAATTGAATACGTCAACTACAGGTGCGAGAATATGTATATCAGGAGTCTGGCAACATTACTAATCAAATATCAAGCGAAAGTTACCGAGCATTGAGGAAAAAAATGAGAAGTAAACATTACAAACAAATAAATTCCAATATGGTGGATTCCATCAAGATGTCAGGAAAGGACTCACTAACATATTAGTAAGGAAAAGTTTAAAATAAATAAAACTAAGAGATATAACTGAAATGTATCTATAATAATATAAGCGAAAGTGTGTGTGTGTGTGTGTCCGCGCTAAGTTCCGCCCCCCGTGGTACAATCCCATCATATGATACAGTTTTGGAACCAGCTCGACCAGGGGCACATTATAAGCCTACTTATGAGATGATCCGATCACTACTTTTTTTTTTTTTTTTTAGCAGCCTATTAGCGAGAATTATGAAAAAAAATGTGGGTTGCGAGAATTGAGGAAACCTTGATGTAGGGTGATGGGTAATGGGTGAGTGAATGGGTGGGGTGATGGGTAATGGGTGTGGGGTGATGGGTGAGTGAATGGGTGGGGGGTGATGGGTGAGGGAATAGGTGGGGGTGATGGGTAATGGGTGAGTGAATGGGTGTGTGGTGATGGGTAATGGGTGAGTGAATGGGTGTGTAGTGATGGGTTATGGGTGAGTGTATGGGTGGGGGGTGATGGGTAAGGCGTTAATACATACATTTCTACATCCATGATTTCAGGAAAGTTAGAAGGGGCTATCTGGAGAGTCTGTGTTTGGTGGGCCGAAGGCCCACCAATAGCCCTCCGCAGGAGGTAGCCAAAAAGTCCGCCCGGAGGGCGGCTTTGCGGCTAGTATATACATGAATGTGTGTCCTTAATGAGATAATATTACACCTATTCTAAAAAGAAAAAAAATGTTGCACGAAAGATGTACTAAAAATAATAGAAATAAGGAGCACTGAAAATAATATAAATGAGGCCATGTGTGTGTGGCGAGGGTGTGATGGATCTACATACAAAGTGAAGAAAAAATGGAATAATTTGGTAGCGGAGGAAGATATTAGG
>JACEEZ010013487.1:107500-130000 GCA_016584305.1 Chionoecetes opilio | reverse complement strand
CCTCCTCTTCTAATGACACTCTTCTTGTCATACGTACATACACGCTGGTACAAATACCTTTGTGAACACCAGGTCCGACAAACGGCTGGATAAGTAAAGGCGGATGATCCAGCCCTACAATAGTAAATCCAGCAATATCATCGTATCAGCCATCTTCTCCCGGACCAGTGCGCTAAGTACTGTCTTAAACAATGCCTTCAGGGTAAATAGCGTCTTAAAACCCTTTGTTCGGAAATACGTAGGCGTCGAATTTGCAAATTACTGGTATGAGAATCATTTGATAATGTGGATTATTGCAGGTAAAGATCTGTTCAAGAAAAATTATGATCGGACTCATTTGTAGACTCCCAGCTCACAATGTAAACGCTGATACCAAGCTATACGACCAAATAATTAAAATGAATAATTAGTTTGATTGCGTCATCCTTGGTGATTACAATCTAGCTATTACTTGCTGGGTGAATCCGCTAAAATCTCATTAGGGTCACGACTTCTTTAGCGGTTTATTGGAAAGTTCCTTAACTCAGCTTGCTCACAAACCCAAGAGAGATGACAACATATTGGACCTGTCTTTTCGTCATAAGCTGATTTGGAAAAAACCTATTGATATTGGCCCTGAATTTGGCACTAGCGATTGTAGAATTGTGTCCTTCGATATAAATATCGAAGTGTATAGGGAAGCCGTTAGCGATGAACAAGTTTTTTTTATGTAGAGGCAAGTTAACTATGAAAAACGTAGGTCGATTTTATATGAAACAGATTGGAGCGTATCATCAATGATGCGTATATAGTATACTAGTTTTGGGGTTTATTTAACAATATCTTAGATAATGCTGTAAAAGTTTGTGTTCCAGTCGGAAACAGATGTTCAAGTGATAACAAGAATAAACATAAGTCGAAGAACAACCAAATTGAATCTAGGATTTTACAAAATAAATTGGCCTATCGCAAATGCTTGTCATCTCAAAATAAAATTGTTTAAATAGAGATCGAAAGACTAAGGCGCGATAGAAAAAAAGTTTATAAAGATAAGAAAGAATTATTTTAAATAACATATTGCAAGCAAGTATTAGTAAATCGAACCACAAATAATTTTTCAGTTGAGTGCGTGAGAAGAAAGCTATTACAGCGAACATGTGGTCCACTTTGCCTTGAAAACGGTAAACATACTAATAATTTTACCGAAATGGCTGAAGTATTAAATGATTACTTCTGATTCGGATTATGTTTTTACATTTGCAGATGTAAGTGGACTAGAAGAAGTGAAGATGAAGATGTAGATGTGATTTATCTTGACTTCCAAAAAGCGGTTGACATAGTCCCCTAAAACCGTATACTTACGAAATTAAAATCGCATGGCATAACTGATACTATTTTCTAGTGGCTTGAAGATTGGGTTCCGAGAGAAGGAAGGGTGTCTTAATAAATGGAAAAGCTTCTAGCTAGCGAGACGTTATGAGTGGTGTGCCGCAGGGATCTTTGTTAGTTCCTGTAATTTTCTTAATCTATGTAAACGACATTGACGATGGCCTCACCTGTAAAATATCTAAGTTTGCAGATAATACCTAAATAACGAATATATTACGGCAATCACAACTGCCGATAAGATGCAATTACCATCCAACCTTGATCGCTTACTTAGTTGGGCAAATAAGTGGCAGATATTTAATATACGTATTTAGTACTAGCAAATATAAAGTTTTGCATATAGGAAGTAATAACGATCAGATTAACTACTCAATGGATGGACGTGAACTATTCAATGTTACCGAAGAAAAATACTTGGGGATAATAGTAAGCAACAACCTGAAGCCCAGTAAACTTTGCTCAGAAGTTGTTAATAGGACTAACAAAAAATATTTACCGGTTTCATAGGGAAGACTATCGCGCATAAGTCTGAAAAATGTGTTCCTACACTTTTCGATGCGATAGTGCGTCCTCATCTTGAATATTACGTTCAGTTCTGGTCGTCCTCTTTAGATAAGATATAGACAATGTGAAGGGAGTACAAAGAAAAGTTTCTAAGATGATTCCACGATTTTAGAAATATGCCATACGAGGAGCGATTGAAGTGTAACAGACTTTTCAGCTTGTCAAAACGTAGGTAATGAGGAAACAGCATTTAATTGTTGAAAATATTCCATGGTTTTGATGATGTTAAAATACACGACTATTTATATATTGATCGGACAAACATGACTCGTAAGAATATATACAAGATCACTGGTAAACTATTTCGGTCATATGAAGTGAAGTCATTTTTCTTTAATATATTTATTAATGATTGGAACACATGTAGGTATCTTGGCCTCTTGCAGCTTCGTTATTTTCTTATATTCTTATGTTAGTAGCACAGTTAAAGCGTTTAAGAACAAACTAGATAAATACACTTAGCATTAACGGCCCAACTCGATTGCCTCGGTACTTTTTTTTTTCTTTAACTTTAGCTTTAGATTAGAGTACGTATCTCCTTCTGCATTTCCTATCAAGTTCCATGGCAGCTTTTCAATACTGTTTTTTTTTTTTTTCTTACTATTTTTCCTGCCGGTCTTGGCCGGAGGGAGAGGTGGGTGGGGAGGAGTCTTCAAGTATGACATTTTTTAACCTCTAACACGTATAAACTATAATGGTAGAAAGGAGTCACACATGCAGCCTAGTTTGGCCCAGTAGGGTTGTTGCTTTATGTTCTTCCTTTGCGTTCCTCCTAAGACTCCTATCACCTTCTACCTCCCGAGTTTTTTTATATATATATATCTAGACACTCTTCTCATACGGATTTCCAAATATAGATATCCGTATCATTTAGCATCCTTTTCCAATGTTATATTTACGTTGACCCAGATTTTTGGCTACAAATGAGATAACACTTTTAAGACAGAAACAATTAGAATTTTCAAATAAAGCTAATCACGTAAAAAAATAAACGTTTTCATCCATCTTTACATTTCCTTGCAGCTATCGAAATATATCTTCTATCCTTCACCTCTCCTCTCTTTCTCCCTCTACCCATTGCCTCATTTCTTCCCTTCGTCTTACTAACATTTCTCTCTTCTCCTCATTTCCTCCCTCAATCCCTTCCCTCTTCTCCTCCTCTCCCTTCCTCTCCCTATCATTTCCTTCGTTATCTCCCCGCATCTTCTTCTCCCTCTATCCCTTCCATCCTCTCCCTTCCTCCCTCTATTACAACATTCTCTTATTTTCATCAATCCTCTAACCCTTTCTTCTTCACCTTCCTTCCTTCCTCTCCCTATCTGTCCCTTCTCCAACCTTCCTCCCTTCAAGCCTCCCTTCTCCTCCGTCCTTCATCCCCCTAATCCTCACAGAGCGAGTTTAACGATTAGTTTTCCTATAAAATAGCGGTGACTTCCTCTTGCCATCATGACGTGTGTTCCTCATTGTGTATGCGCGCTGAGCAAATCCCCAATGGGAAGAGTCTTTGATCAATGGATCCCTTAAACCCGGTGTCTTCTAAGGCCAAAATTTTAAATTCACGTGACAATGACAAATTTCTGGTTGACGAGTGATGGACGACTCTCCATTATGCGGTGAGGGAAAAAAATAATTTATTCTACTTTTGAAAATGTGAGACGTAGTGTGTGTGTGTGTGCGTGTGCGTGTGCGTGTGCGTGTGCGTGTGCGTGTGTGTGTGTGTGTGTGTGTGTGCGTGCGTGCGTGCGTGCGTGCGTGCGTGCGTGCGTGCGTGCGTGCGTGCGTGCGTGCGTGCGTGCGCGCGCAATTTAGTGCCATCGTTTATCTAGCTCATCCACCTCATAAATTGAGTAACGTTACAGAAAATGAATTAAAATATATAATCTGCAAAATGGAATTAGTTTGCTAATTAAAAATCCACAAAGTTTATGAGCGCTAAATTCTTGCATGTAAACGTAATTGTCATTTTGTCCAATTTTGCCTTTTAGCGAGAAAATTTTTTTACGAAAAAAATAATTACTTGAGCTGAAATTTGGTTCATGAAAAAACGCTCCAGTAATTTAACTGGTCACAAAATGTATCATCTGTATACATTTTTCAACTATTATAAGGTATATATACGGGCAGTGTATACACAATTTAAGGATTCATTTTGCACTCATTTTTTTCTGTAATAAAGAAAAAATATATAAATAGTAGCTATGTGATAATTGTTATTGCAAACTTCTACTATCCATATCACGTGTTCATATGCTGCTACTACTACACTCATTAAACACAAGAATCAGAATCATCAATCATAAAACAACAGTAATGTTACTATTGTTCTAAAGGTCGAATGTATACAACACGGTTTTTTTATACATTGATATTAGATTCAGCAACGCTAAATCACTATGTGTTTGATATTAGATTCAGCAACGCCCACTCTGACAAACCACATTATAGCTAAGTTTCCTATTCTGCATCTGTAACACATTTATCAATATATATCTTGAGTAACATCGAAGAAATAATGCATTAGTGTCACTTAATATTTTCATCCGAGCAGAAAAAAATGTCCTTCTCTTCTTCCTTATACAGCTCCCTCCAAACTTCCTTATACAGCTCCCTCCAAACTTCCTTATACAGCTCCCTCCAAACTTCCTTATACAGCTCCCTCCAAACTTCCTTATACAGCTCCCTCCAAACTTCCTTATACAGCTCCCTCCAAACTTCCTTATACAGCTCCCTCCAAACTTCCTTATACAGCTCCCTCCAAACTTCCTTATACAGCTCCCTCCAAACTTCCTTATACAGCTCCCTCCAAACTTCCTTATACAGCTCCCTCCAAACTTCCTTATACAGCTCCCTCCAAACTTCCTTATACAGCTCCCTCCAAACTTCCTTATACAGCTCCCTCCAAACTTCCTTATACAGCTCCCTCCAAACTTCCTTATACAGCTCCCTCCAAACTTCCTTATACAGCTCCCTCCAAACTTCCTTATACAGCTCCCTCCAAACTTCCTTATACAGCTCCCTCCAAACTTCCTTATACAGCTCCCTCCAAACTTCCTTATACAGCTCCCTCCAAACTTCCTTATACAGCTCCCTCCAAACTTCCTTATACAGCTCCCTCCAAACTTCCTTATACAGCTCCCTCCAAACTTCCTTATACAGCTCCCTCCAAACTTCCTTATACAGCTCCCTCCAAACTTCCTTATACAGCTCCCTCCAAACTTCCTTATACAGCTCCCTCCAAACTTCCTTATACAGCTCCCTCCAAACTTCCTTATACAGCTCCCTCCAAACTTCCTTATACAGCTCCCTCCAAACTTCCTTATACAGCTCCCTCCAAACTTCCTTATACAGCTCCCTCCAAACTTCCATCCCTTCTCCTCTCTAGTTCCCACTCACCCGCATGTGAGTAATCATAATCCCACTCAACTAAACAAACACACACCACACACACACACACACACACGCACACACACACACACACACACACACACACACACACACACACACACACACACACACACACACACACACACACACACACACACACACCACACACACACACACACACACACACACCACACACACACACACACACACACACACACACACACACACATACAAACACACACACACACACAAACAAATTTAGTTACACAACATAACACAAAACAAAATATATATATATTTATTTATTTTATTAGAGAGAGAGAGAGAGAGAGAGAGAGAGAGAGAGAGAGAGAGAGAGAGAGAGAGAGAGAGAGAGAGAGAGAGAGAGAGAGAGAGAGAGATACCTGATGAAACAAGAAAGTAAGTAGAAGGAAAAACAAAAGAATGCAAGTGGAGAAGAGCGATGTGTTAGGAGAAGCAGCACGGACCCAGGGATAGGTAAGGGGGGAAGGAGCCATCAGAAACACCGGCCTCACCTTCAATAAACCAAGAAAACACATGAAAGAGGGCTGACCGTCTTTTCATTTTTTTTTCCTCCTTTTCTTTGTGGCACATTTTTAGTCGCAAAGTCATTTAAACAAGCAATCTTTTGACACGCAGAAGAAAAATAAAGGTGAAGTAAAAGCGAAAATTAATCCATGAAAACATCTTCAAAACATAACACTAAAGAGTATAAGGTAGGTAGATACAAGAAAATTCGAAAATCTAGTTCGCCTTTTTGACAATTTTTTAAGATTACATTTTTCAAGTTGTTCATAATTTTCATGTAAAGCATGTATTTTTTATGAAATACGTTATGCAATTACTTTAGCAGTGTCATATTTTAGCAGTACAAAATATGTATATATACATGGATACACAATATAATCAAATAAAAACGTAAAACCCAAATATCCGTCACAAGAAAAATACTCTGAGAATGGAACAAACCCCACTTCCTTATGTGCCACGGAAGGAGTAGCGGGGCAGGAGCATAAGAAGTGGATCAATAGAGATTTACAAGGGATTCAAACCTTATTAAACGATCAGAGCTGTCTATACCAGCTGGATCCTCCCCGGAGCTTGTACATACCCGCCTTGGAGTGCAGGAAGAAGCAGATGGACAAAAGGACTTACTTTTGTCTACGTATGGGAAGAGAGAAAGAGAGAGAGAGAGAGAGAGAGAGAGAGAGAGAGAGAGAGAGAGAGAGAGAGAGAGAGAGAGAGAGAGAGAGAGAGAGAGAGAGAGAGAGAGAGAGAGAGAGAGAGAGAGAGAGAGAGAATCTCGCTTTGCCTATTTTCCGTCAGTCTATCTGTGTTTGGTTGTCTTTGTGCTTGTCAAGGTTAGCATATACATGAATGTATATGTAGAACCAGCTGCATCACATAAGGCAGATGGAGGTGTTGGCAGTAACGCAGTAGATCATCAAAACATACATCTTCGTCGTTATTTCCCTAAATTGTTACGTAAACTCTTTGATGGTCACTATTATAGGAGCTCGCAATTAACAGCAAGAAAATGTACACACATTCTCATTGACGAGGACACAAAAGTCATACATTGATCGCTAGTGACTGTGCAGAGAAGAATGACTAAATTATTCAGCAGTTAAGACATTTTACGGACTAATATAAGTTGAAACATCTCACATTACACACCTTAGAAAGAAGAAGGGTGCGAGGCGACCTTATACAGGTTACCAATGGGTAAAAGGATTCAATAAAATATATATTTTTCGGGTTCTAATCATCAACGAGCGGGGGAGGAAAGGCAGGCATGGGTTCAAGCTAGAGAAGTTCAGCCTTAATTAAGAGATAAATAGACAGTAACTTACGATTGTGGGAATTCAGGAACTTATGGTGGTGAATGAGTGGGACAAACTTAGATGTAAGGTGGTGAGCGCGAATAAGCTAGAGAGCCTTCGGAACAGGTTATATGAATTTATGGATAGGCATGAGCAGCAGCAGGATAAGGCGTTGTCTTATGTTGGCCGTGGACCGTTTGCAGACTCCTAATTTTTTTCCTACATCAAAAGTAACTGGGCAGGGGCAGAAAAATAAATGAAAGAAAAAGTCCGCTGATGTCAGTATAGCAGTCAGTATAATATGAAACATAGATAAAGGAATGACCTTTTTTTGTTTTTGGGTGTCTTGGCAATTCTCTTTTGAAATAAGCGTGGGAAAGTACAAATTTATAAAGAGGAAAAGAGTTCCAGAGTTTACCATTGTAAGGGATGAAGCTACAAGACAGGCTAACTCTTCCATTAGTATGATGAAGAGAATAAAGATGAGAGTGAGCAGCATGTCTTGTGCAGCGAGGCCGCGGAAGGGGAAAAGTATGCCGTTAGAAGTTGAGAAGAGCAAAGAACATGAAAATAGCGATAGTAGATAGCAAGAGAAGCAGCATTGGGGCGGTGTTTGAGTGATTGAAGACGGACAAGTTATAAGAGGGGAGTTGATGAGACAAAAAACGTTGGACTCCATGCTGTTTATGAGAGCTGTTTGAGTGAAATCCAACCTAAAATGAGATGTATACTAAACTCGCCTCACGTTAACTTAAGTTGGCGAAAATGGGGCCCCCACACTCCCCCCTTCCGAACGCACGGGATTGGCTGAGGTGTTGGGTTTTGGGTGAGAATACTGAGAATGCCTTACTTCAAGTTACGCCCTAATGCCCCAACACCCAACACCTCAGCCAATCCTGTGCATTCGGAAGGGGGGATTGAAAAGGCACTATTTTCGCCGACTAAACGTGCGGTGAGTATACATACATGAGCGGTAGTGGAGCGGCTTTCATTGAAATAAGCCTCTAAAAATTGACATACCTTGCACTTTCTTAGAACGAAGCAAATTTGGTCTCATTTGAAGCGTATTGATGTCTATTTTGAGAAAATCATAGTTGTAGTTCACGGCAAGGTGTCTGACATAGCAAATTAACCCCTTGTTTGCGAAAACACCCGAAAAGATACCAAATTGCTAAATTTCACTCTACCTTTAATGTTCTTGCATCAAATCATGTTTTTAAGGTTTGACCAAAGACTACTGTATACTGGACTTGCTACTCAGTTTGGGCTATTTCCAGTGGAGGCCAGTTTTGCGATTCCTGACATATTCGAACATCACTCCCATCTCTCTTCCTATGGTTTATCAGTATAAATGATATACCTTTATCTTCGTAAATGTTTGTTCTATAATATTATCAAATAAAAACAGTAAAATACACTAAGGAAATGCCATTATGAGAGAGTGAAGAAATATGCATGAACTTAATATTCACTTAAACTCTTCGCCATTTAATATTTTGTGAGAAAACATTTTACATGAAACATATCAATAGAAGCAGAATATTATTAGCTTACCATTGATATATTTAGTTTTCTGATAAATGAATTAGTACTATGCATAAATTAGCGTTAACTAAATAAATAACCTCATCAATCGGGAAAATTACCCGATTGATAATGTAATTGTTTTAGTTAATGCTAATTTATGCATGGTTCTAATTAATTTATCAGTAAACGAAATATACCAATGGAAAGCTAATGAAAATCCGCTTTTATTGCTATGTTTCCTGTAAAAAGTTTTCTCGCAAAATATTAAATGGCAAAGAGCTTAAGTGAATATTGAGTTCATGCATATTTCTTCACTCTCTCATAATGACATTTCTTTAGTGTATTTTACTGTTTTTTATTTGATAATATTATAAAACAAACATTTACGAAGATAACAGTACATCATTTATATTGATAAACCATAGGAAGGGAAATGGGAGTGATGTTCATAAATGTCAGGAATCGCAAAACTGGCCTCCACTGGTCATGGGCGGGTTGGCGCGGGGCACGAGTAGCAAGTCCAGTATAGAGTAGTCTTTGGTTTGACCAATATTAAATAATTAGACCCAAGGAGGAGCTATTGGTTACACCCGCAGGAAGGGAGCTCTGCTGAGATGGTTTCTAACTAGGCATGTAACGGGGGAATACTCTGAGTCGTTTAAAGACATTTGTGTTAACCATGGGATCAACCTCTTCCATACTGAACTTGGAAATGCGAGGATGGAGCAGAACAGAAAGGATGCATCCAACATCAAGGATTTCATACTAAGTCAATGCCAAGATCCTTTTGACCTGGACAACATTCCCTCGACATTGGTAAACATCACTACTGGTCAGATAGCAACGCCTGAGGTTGAAAAGTCAATGATGGAAGTCCCACAGAGAGGACAGAAAGCTACGGATGAGATCATTGCAGAAAGGATCGACCAGGGGTCTTCTGTTAGCTTTTGGGACCCATTGCCTTGATGTTCAGTGTTGACATTTTCAAACATGAAAAAAGCCCTCACCTACGACAAAGACAGGAAACTTATCATTGACACAGAGATATTATTCAGAAGACTGCTATCAGTTTCAAAGAATCGAGAAGTAGATATGAAATTTGTCCTGAGCTTTGAACTAGCTGCTGTACCGCCATCATTATTTCATGATGATGGTTCCATGCGCAAGACTGCAAAGGCTGAACTGACAAAGAAACTTGAAGAAAAATGTACAGATGTGATAACAAAGCTGCCCGAGATGTCACCCAGTTGTTCATCAATGTACATAATTGATGGCATGGCAATTGTACAATCATTGAATGAGAGCCACTTTAAGACGATCAACAATTTGGCAGAAATAGTTCAGAAAAGGATAGTACGCCTTCTTAAAAATCCTTCTCTTGGCATTACACAGGTCACCATCATTTTCGACCGCTATGATCATGAACATTCCATCATGTCAAATGAAAGAACCCGGAGAGGTGCAACAAATACCACAGTGGCAACTCATGACATCCAAGACAGCAGACATGTACCAAATTACAGACTGTTCCTGAAGAATTCTGGAAATAAGGCAAGCTTGGCAAACTTCATCTGTCAATATATATGTGCAAGTATAGGCGGCAAACTACCCACAGGTTCATCAACTGTTTTGGCCGGAGGCTTTAGTGAGGGGGAGGTTGTGAAACAGGTGACTGAGACAATAGTGTCAGCATTAGACGAACTGTTCAGTTCGCAGGAGGAGGCAGATACTCGAATTCTGCTGCATGCTGCCCATCTATCAAATCATTCGCGAACCATCATTCGATGTGATGACACTGATGTCCTCATCCTGTTGCTACACTACTGGAATAAAAGACTGCTGTCGCCAGAAGTATATATGCATGCCGGGCATTCCCAAAAACTCGTCAGCTCCGAACGCTACATCCCAGTTCATGAAATAGCAGAATCTATTGGCCCAGAAATGTGTGGATGCCTTCCTGCAGTGCATGCCCTTACCGGCTGTGATACAACTTGTGTTATGTACAGAATTGGAAAACGCACAGCCTACACAACACTGTCCAGGAATATTGGCCTCTTGGGAAGTCTGCAGCATTTTCATGAACCAGACACTGAAGCTTCCATTGAATCTGCAAGGCATTTTGTAATACTTATGCATGGAAAGCAGGCTCGAAAATTGGGGCAATCAGATACTCTAGATGATTTACGCTTCCTTTGGGCGACCACAACTGACAAACCAGCCGTAATGCCTCCACCAACTGAGGATGCGTTTCAGCAACATGTGCTTCGAGCCAAATACCAGGTTGCAATCTGGTGCACCAGTCACATTGCCAAGTCTGAACTGATGGATCCTGTTGGACACGGATGGAACAGAAATAAAGAAGATGGTGAGCTCCAACCCACCATGTACACAAAAGATTCTGCACCTGTTGAGGTGAGAGACATCACACATTTATTCTGCACAGACAATGGTTGCACTAACCCAGGAAAGTGCCCGTGTGCACTAGCATCATTAGAGTGCATAGATATTTGCAGCTGTAAAGGGGAATGTCAGAATCCAAAAAAACAACTTGCTGGGGAGAATGAATTTGAGGTTACTGAGGATTTAGAAACTTAGATATTAATGCTCCTCCCCATCCCAATTGAAATGTTATTAGATTGACTCTTCTTAACTTTAAATTAAAGCAAGTTTCTGATTATAATGGTTGTTACGGAATTTGGTGATGAACCTGAGGGAAAGGATCTCATTGAAATATGAATGCTTGTCAAAATATTGGGTATGGTACTCAATTAAGCCATATAATCCTGTCAATTTGCTATGTTGGTAATTAAAGAGAGGTAAATTGAAGATATTTGAATGTTGTCAGTATGATAAATTGCATTTATTAACTTAGGACATGTAATATTTAGTTGAAAAAGGAGCAATCGCTATCTCCGCAATCATTTTCCATTTGCCAGGTTCCTACTTGTTTGGCTTTAAGGGGTTAATAACTATGTTATACGATGAGGTTGAGAAGGTGTGAATCTTAATATTAAACTGAGATCTTCCCAGTTGAATATGAATTTGTTTTGTTCTTTACTTTTTACTATTTGTGTCCATTTCATATGCTTTTATTATGCAATATGGGAAAAGACCCCCAAAAAGCCAAATTTCAATGAAATTCTGGGGGCTGCATGATCCCTTTGATATTAAAAAACATATTAATGAGCAAGTATGCTATCCCAGGGGGACATATAATGGTACTCTAACCTTAAAAGGATGATTAAATGTGTGAAACATCAAGATCAAGTTAAATTCTGGAATTCCACATTTTTTTCTGATGTCATCGCAAACAAGGGGTTAATTTGCTATGTTGGACGCCTTTCGGCGAAATACAACCATGATTTTCGCAAAATAGACATCAATACGATTCAAATGAGCCTGGTTTGGCTTTGTTCTAAGAAAGTGCAAGGTATACCTCATTTTCTAGTCTAGAAGCCACTCCACTACGGATATGGCCCCTGTACAGAGCAAGGATTTGGCAGGGATAAAAATATCAATAATGTTATTTTGTTTCTATTATCACAACAAATAAAGGGCAATTAGTATCATAACTAGGATTGTGACATCGCGAAGCATAAATCTAGAACACTTTTTTTCTTGATTAAAGTAAGGCCTTCAACTTGGCCATGAATGCCAGCATGCATAGTTGCATACTTCCCGTGTTGCTCGAAAACTGAGCTTGACAACCGGCAATTTTTGATTATCCAAAACTGTACATTACCCTGTATTGTAGTAATTAACTCATATGTCTCGTACTGTCTGCTTATAGTCTGTTACAGTCTGATACTTGGTCACAGCCCCTGTCCGGGTGCACCAAGCAAGTATTTTCTTCCACTGGAAGCACAGTCTGTTTTGTCTTTCGTTTTATGCAGCGGTAGAAAACACTCATCCTGATGATACAGTAACTTGCTAATAACTCTCTAAATAATATCGCTAATAAGTAACTCGCTGTTTTCAATATCGTATATGTGCATGTGTGTGTGTGTGTGTGTGTGTGTGTGTGTGTGTGTGTGTGTGTGTGTGTGTGTGTGTGTGGTGTGTGTGTGTGTGTGTGTGTGTGTGTGTGTGTGTGTTTGTTATTCACCCATGGTCTTGTCCACGCGAGTCGGAAGTGTGTCATGTGTGTGTGCATATTGTTGTGTTCACATCCTAAACGCCATTCAAATTAACTTGATATATCGCCTATCATATCAATCTTCCAATACATATATCATATTATTGTAATACTTATCTCATCACCCTCATCTCAAGACTCGCATTGCAGGTACCTGGAGGTGAATATTTATTTTTTGCAACTACACTGGAGATCTTAATGTAGACACAAACCCTTTACTTGTTTCTAAGGGCTATAATGTACAAGTTTTTGTAGCACTTTGGTGAAGGGTAACAGATTGGTTAGCCTCTCCGAGTGGCGTTCTGGGTGACTCGAGTTCGATCCCCAATGAGAACCAAAATCCACTAAACATTTTCTGCACCGTCGATTGGCCTAAAAAGACCCACATGCTGCCCATTAACTCTACCTTCGATTGCGAGTGCATCGGAGGACACAGGGGGGCGGCATAAGCCTCTCATCACAGGCGTCACTATAAAAATCCTGCCTGCGCCACCACGGGTATGGGCCAACCATCACAGCCCTCAAGTGAACCTTCAGGGCCTGCCATCCGAGCCTTGGAGGTCACTGCCTACATGCGCTATAGGCACAGATGTAAAACAACAACAACAACAATAACAACAACAACAACAACCTGGTGTCGTTAGGAGATAAAAATATGAGTTATGTGCTCATTATGAAGGATTAATGTCCTGCATTCGCACGTCTTCACCATACTACAACTATCACTTATATTATCAACACAACTAACACCACTACCAACTGCCTGTATTAACAAAGTAATGGATAACCATGATGGCAAATGCTGTCAAAAATAAACGCAAACAAAGATTTAAACGATAATAGCAATATTATCAATGATATTAACATAAACGTCAACGATGCCCCAAGAAAGCAAACTCAGAATAACAACTTTGATAAATAACAAAGACAGTTCGCTACAAATGGACGAAAGAATAATAACAAAATGAATTTTTCGTTCATCTCTCCTTCTCCCTCCCTCACAGACTCATACTCACACTCTCACACACACACACACACACACACACACACACACACACACACACACACACACACACACACACAACACACACACACAAACACACACACACACATACACACACACAGCGGGTTTGCGCCTCTACTATTGCATCATATGAAAAATATAACTCGTGTTTGAAGTCGTTGACTTCAATACACTAAGTCGCAATGTATCGCCTCATCAAACCTTTTGCTACAACTGAGAATAATATGAAAATGAAATATATTCAATACTGATATGGTTGTTTATATTTTCCTGCAGGTTTTTTTATTTGCATGTGGTACAATTGGTTTTTTCGATAAATATACCTAAATTTGAACAAGATATTCTTTCCTGCAAATCATAGTTATCTCCGTAATACGATGCTACGCTCTACAGCACATAAATTGTGCTTCGGTAGGTGCATGTATTTGTATCCGTGCACCGACAACGACATGCAGGATGCCGGGCCGAACTCAACCATGCTGCGCTATTGATCCTGGCACACTTGACTCCGCCTGCTGCAGAGCTAACAACAGGTGGGCCATGACGCGGGCACACACACCGGCAACCCATTGTTAGATAACGAAAATGAGGCAAAAAATATGTAAAAACACTAAATATTAATATATATATATAGTATACACAGCGCGCAAAAATATTGTTCGCGACATCATAACACAGCGCTTCCATACGGGAATTCAGAAAATGTACTCTATGCATTACTGACGTCCAAGAGATGTTTACAAGTATCTTTTAGCAGGCAGTCATATGTCCGTTGATTATTGTTTCAATCAGTATAGAAACGGACCTCGAAAGTGCAAGGGTCGCGGCAGTTTAAGCTAAACTTTTTGATAATCTTGGTCCTGGAACAAAATCTGCCCCCTTATTCCCTGCATGTCCCACAAAGTATAATTTTAAGCAACGGCATTTTCTTCTATTTTGTATATTTATAGAAGCTGATTCTTGAAACAGTTTTAACCAATAACCAAGTAGTATAGTTGACGGTGCGATCGTAAATGTTCTGCACATATATACAGTAAATAACTATTTTAGAGTTTCTAACCTAGGCGTATACTGTTATTTGGTCATAGATAGAATTGCCTAATAGCAAGGTCACGCATAATGCAATTTTATTTCAATCTCACGCCACAATCTCCCGCAATCCCGCCACGGATGACAGAAAACCTAATTTCGCGCAACAGGCCGTTCGCATCTACGTTTTTCCAAAGCATTGCTTATTGAATTTGTGTTGAGCAAGCGTTCCAAAGAGCAGCCAGTACTGTCTTAGAAAACAGTGGCACGACCCCAATTTTCACAGCACATATACATGTAAAAATATATAGCTTGCTACCAGGCGAGTAATTTGCATTAACGGCTATTATAACGTTTTCAAATGTATCAACAATATAAACACAGAAGAATAATTTCTTGTATTCAGATGCGGTGATCAATATTAGGAAATTTGATATGAAATATTGCGCGGAGCGCAAAACACGTAACCAACCTTTTGGTTAAAACGCCACGACCATCATTTTGAGTTTCAGATCATGGAATTATGCGGAGCATTTTCAAATTATGCCTTCCTTCCCCGATTAATTTAAACAGACGCGATTGTATAACTACCATTATTTTCAATATGGGGGGCCCAAGAAAGATAACAAGGGGCAAATTAAAGTTATTGTAGTTGTACACAAGGCGAGAGCCAGTCGAAAAATTCAAGGATTGTGGATGTTACGAGGAAATTTGTCATAGTGGGTGGAGAGTTTTTTCGGGGTGGCGGAGCGGGGTGGTGACAGCCGGACACCATAACATTATAAGTGGCCAGTGGCGAGGATGTAAAAGTCATATCGCAATATTTTTTCTTGCTCTTATTTGAGGATGGCATCCCTTGACGTTTCATGACATTTAGGGTGCTTGCTGATGTTTTACATCCTCGCCCTGGCCACTTATAATGTTACGGTGTCGCGGCTGTCGCCACCCCGCCCGCCACCCCGAAACTCTTCACCCACTTATGCACAAATTTCCTCGTAACATCCACAATCCTTGATATTTCTTCCACTGGCCTCTCTGCCTTGTGTACAGATAGAATAACTTTAATTTGCTCCTTTGTTAGGTCTTTCTTGCCACCCATTATGAAAATAATGATAGTTATACCAATGCGCGTCTGTTCAAATTACCCGCGGGAAGGAAGGCGATACTTTTTAAAATGCTTCGTCTATAATTGACAAGAGACATCTGAACATTCCTCAACGGTCTTGATGGACTGCCCGTGCCTCAAACAAGCTGCCATATGTAAGATATCTCTCTCGGAAGTCAGTAGGCTGCCATAGAGTACATTTTCTGAATTCCCGTATGGAAGCGCTGTGTTATGATGTCGCGAACAATATTTTGGCGCGTAGTGTATGTACGTATATATATTTATACTAGCCGCAAAGCCGCCCTCCGGGCGGACTTTTTGGCTAGCTAATGCGGAGGGCTATTGGTGGGCCTTCGGCCCACCAAACACAGACTCTCCAGATAGCCCCTTCTAACTTTCCTGAAATCATGGATGTAGAAATGTATGTATTAACGCCAACCCATTCACATCACCCCCAACCCTTCAATCACCCCCAAACCCATTCACTCACCATTACCCATCACCCTCCACCCATTCACTCACCCATTACCCATCACCCCCCCCCATTCCTCACCTTACCCCACACCCATACCCATCACCCCACCCATTCACTCACCCATTACCCCCCACAACCATTTCCCATTCTCGCAACCCACTTTTCTCACCAATTCTACGCCTAATAAGGGCTCCTCAAAAAAAAGAAAAAATGATCGATCATCCAATAAGTGGGCTATAAAACCAACACAGTCAACATTCCAAACTTGCCAATAACTTATGTTTCGCCCGGGGTCAACCTATGCCACAAAGCACACACCGGGACCACCACACACACACACACACACACACACACACACACACACACACACACACACCACACTTCACACACAACACACATATATATATATAATATACACACAACACAATATCTTCCTATATATATATTATAAATTTATATTATATATATTATAATATAAGTATAGATCCAGCTCTGCTTTATATATAGACTAGTTCTTGCATGGATAGTACATCGATAGTTACCACTATCACATTACCCATCACCACAACATTACCCATCACCCCCACCTATATCCCTCCCCATCCCCCCAACCCATCACCCACCCATTATACATCACCCACACCCTTACCCATCACCCACCCATCACACCCATACCATACCCTACATCAAGTTTCCTCAATACTCGGACCATTTTTTTCACAATTCTCGCTAATACTGCTAAAAAGAAACAAGTGATGATCATAAAATGGCCTTAAAACCATCCTGTCAACCTGGATTAAATTTTGCATATGATATTCGATGAGCGGAACTATAGCCACACACACCCACACACACCACCACCACACACACACAGACACATACACACCACTTTCGCTTATATTATATACTATATATTATATTACATAATATCATATATATAATTTTATATATTTATATATATATATATATATATATATGTAGATATATATGCATATATTTTATATAGCCGCAAATACGCTCCGGCCGAATTTGTACTCCCAGGAGGCTATTGGTGGGCCTTCGGGCCACCACTGTGTTTGGTGGCCTTCGGCCCACCAAACATGGTCTTGTAGCCCCTTTAACTTCCTGAAATCATGGTTAGAATGTGATTCCCCACCCATTATCACACATACCCTCACCCCCCATTCATCATACCATCACCCCACATTCACTCACTTACCCATGCACCCACCTATTCCTCCCCATCACCCATCATCCCACCCATCCCCACACCATTCTCACCTCACCCACACCCATTACCCATCACCCACCCATTCACTCACCCATGTACCCATCACCACATCAAGGTTTCCCTCAATTCTCCAACCCACTTTTTTTTCTCACAATTTCGCTAAATAGGATGCTAAAAAAAATAAAAAATAATCGGATCATCTCAACTGGTAAACCTTTCCTGTACCCGATTCCAAAATTGCCACTATGAGGTGATTGCGCCAGGGTGCGAACCTATACCAGACAGGACACACAATACACAGACAGACTTTCGTTGATTTACCTACCCATACCCCACCTATTCCCTCAAACCATGCACCATCACCCCCACTACCCCCACGCCATTTACTCACTCATCACCCCACACCCTTACCATCACCCACCCATTTCACTACCCTTTACCATACCTACATCAGGTTTCCTCACTGCACCCTTTTGTTCACAATTATGCTATAGGCTGCTAAAAAAAAAAAAAAATCGGATCATCTCATAACTGGCTTAAAACCTCCCCTGGTCAACCCGTTCCAAAATGTGCCATAGAGTTGATTGCGCCAGGAAGGGCGGAACTATTACCAACTACACACCACACACAGACAGACAGACGACACATTTCGCTATATTATTAAGATTACCACACCTCCCTATTCCCTCACCTCACCCCCACCATCACACCCATTCATCACCCATCACCCACACCCATTACCTCTATTACTCACCATTACCCATCACCTACATCAAGGCTTCTCTCAATCTCGCACACACTTTGTTTTCACAATTCTGCTAATAGGCTGCCTAAAAAAAAAAAAAAAAAAAAGTGTGGATCTCTCATAAGTGGCTTATGACACTTCCCTGTCACCTGATTCAAAGTCCATATGATGTTGCGCAAGGGGGCGGACCTATACCCCACACACACCATACAACACACACACACAGGGCAGACACACTTTTGCTTATTATTATAAAGATACCCATCACCCCACTATTCTACCCATACCATCACCCCAACCCTCACCCCCCACCCTTCACTCACCATCACCCCACACCTTACCACACCCACCCATTCACTCACCCATTACCCATCACCCACTCGGCTATCTCGCAACCATTTTTTCACATAGGCAATAGCTGCTAAAAAAAAAAAAAGACGGTCATCTATATTGGCTTACCTTCCCGGCAACCGTTCCAAAAAGTGCCTTGAGTTGATGGGCCACGGGGCAACTTTACCAGACACACACAAAACACACACACACACACACACACAACAGACAGACAGAGACCACTTTGGCTATATAATAGATTACCCATCACCCCGCACTTTCCTCACCACACATCCCAACCTTACTCACACCATCACGCCCCACCCCTTGACCATACCCACCATTACTCACCTTATCACCTAAATAAGGTTCTCAATTCAACCTACTTTGTTTCAATTCTCGCTAATAGGCTCCTAAAAAACAAGAAAAAAAAATGATCGATATCTATAAGTGTATGACCTTTCCCATTCAATCCTGATCAAAATTGAGCCATGAGGTGTTTGGCCACGGGGCGAACCATAACACTAAGCACACACAATCATCACACAGACAGACCACTTTCGCTTTATTAAGTCTATTTAAAATCTTTATATATATCATTTATAATATATATACATATATTATATATATACCGGGACAATTTCTTTTTAGGTCTGACACTTGTTATTAGTATTTTTGTGCTGAATCCAAAACTGATCTCTTTTCTCTATCCGTCAGTTTGACTGTAGATTTTGTTTCTTAAAGTTGAAATACTGTACTAAGTAACAGTGTATTTTAAAAGTTCAAATTTATACATGAAATTAAGTAGACATGAATAGAGTATTGTACATTATGTTAGAAAGGGTGGCTATTTGTCAGTAAGTAAAAATTTACGTTTTTAGCTTTGCGGATGTTCACTTGAGGACTATCGCGTTTGATGCTCCAACAATAGTAGCCTCTTGCACATCCCATCAACCCGAAGTTCTCATACTCAATCTTGGTGAAATCGTCACCTTTCTCTCCAGAGCACCAAGATTCCGGAAAGTTTAAATGGTATGCAAATGTATTTATACTCATTGCACCCTGTAGCTCTTCTAGTTCGAAATTCTTGTATTCTTACGGGATTCCAGAAAGTCTTGACGACGTCAAAGTAGCCAAGCATCTTTCAAGCCTCGACATAGGACCGTTGAAAGCACGAGCTGTCAATGGCCATCAACAACGCTGATTTTTTCATTGCAGTCCAGGAATGCAAGCTAGTACTTCAAAAGTGCATCTTACAATTTTTACAACTTGTTCTGGACCTGTTTATGTCAGAGGTGGGAATATTTTTTCTCCGTACATTCATGTACAATGTTGGATCTAGTTAAGATCAATCTCGAGGCCATGTCACCCAAGCTTTTCTCTGAGCTCGCTATCCACATACAGAAGCATACTTTGTGTTCCATTGTTGACAAGAAAGACACCATTAAGCAACGATGATCCATGTGTTTTCTATGCAATATCATGACTCTCTTTACTCTCCTATTTTCCGAAGACACCGAATCCAAGGACTCGCCAAACAAATTCCAAACAAAAAGTTTTACTACAGCTCTGGATTTTGCTATCTGAGGTGCTGGGAGAAAAACTTGACTGCTAGAAAAACTGACTACAGATCGGAATCATGCCATTTCAGTCTAATAACTCAAAAATCTACTAACATTTTGTGTCTTCAATTTTTCCGTGTAATATATATATATATAGCCCAAGCGCTCCGGGGCTTTGGCTACTCCTGCGGAGGCTATGGGTGGCCTTCGCCACCACCTTGTTTGATGGGCCCGCCCCCAACACGGTCTCAGATAGCCCCATCTGACTTTCGTCATGGATGTAGAAATGTGTATAACCCCACCCATTCATCACCCTTACCATCACGCCCCACCCATTTTAACCCAACCCTCCCACACACCCATTTACTCACCCATTTCCCACCCCCCCCCCCCCTATTCCCTCACCCATCACCACACCCCCCCAAACCCCTCCCCCCACCCTTCCTCACCCCCCCCCACACCCCTTTCCCATCACCCCACCCTTCACTCACCCATTAACCTCACCCTACATAAGGGTTCCTCAATTCTCGCAACCCACTTTTTTTTCACAATTATCGCTAATAGGCGCTAAAAAAAAAAAAAGTGATCGGGTCATCTCATAAATTTTTTCTTAAAACTTCCCTGGGCAACCCGGTTCCAAAAAAAGTGCCCTATGGGGTGATTTCGCCACGGGGGGGGGAAACCCATCCAAAACACAACAACCCACACACACACAAAAACACCCCACAACACACCACACCACCCCCAAAACCCCCAGACAACAGACAGAAGACCCTTTCGCTTTTAATTTACCATTACCCCTCCCCCCCACCCATTCCCCCCACCCCTCACCCATCACCCCCAACCCATCCCCCCCCCCCCATTCATCCACCTCCCCCCACCCTTACCCTCCCCCACCCATTCACTCCCCATTACCCATCACCCCACATAGGTTTCCCCAATTCTCGCAAAACCCCCTTTTTTTTTTTCACATTATCGCTAATTGGCTGCTAAAAAAAAAAAAAAAAAAATGTGATCGAATTCTCATAATGGGCTTTTGGACTTCCCTGGGGTCAACCCGGTTCCAAAAAATGTGCCATATGAGGTGATGCGCCACGGGGGGCGGGAACCCATACCCCACACCACACCACCAAAACACAACCACCAACACACCCCCCGACGACAGACAGACAGACACCTTTCGCTTATATTTTATAGATATATTATATATATTATATATATATATTTTATATTATTATATATATATAATATAAAAATTATATATTATATAAATTTTTAATTTTAATAAAAATTATATAATATATAAATATATATATATTTTATATATTATATATTATATATTTATATAATATGCAAATATCTATATATAAAAATATATATAATATAATATAATATATTAAAAAATATATATATTATATATATATATATAATATATATATATTCTAGCAACAAATAATCACACCAGATTTTTCCCCCGTGCCTGGGAAAAGGGCCCGGGGAGCTTTTACCCTCTTTGGGGCCCATAAAACCCCTTTAAGAGTCTTGGCGGGCCTTAGATCGTTTAAGGGCCCCCCTTGAACCGCGACCATAGCAAGTTTTCATATATAGAGTAGCAATGACGCCGAATAAATTTAATCTTCCCCCCCTTTCTACGTAAAAGCATTTTTTTCTGGGGAGTATTCTCACGACAAGGGGCAGTGGGATCTTGCGATGTCATCATCTCATTTATGTCGGGGAAAAACTGGGGGGAAAGTATGTAAAACTATTCAAAATATATTGCAGACCCAATGGCCCTGCTGATTTGATGTAAAATTTACCTAGTCGTGCCGGGGTCTAATGTCCCCCACTCTGTTTAGTTGTATTATGACAATGTCTTTTGGCATCATACCCTGAACACTTGAAAAATCCTGCAAAAAATTTGATGTAGGGACGAGCAGTACCATTTATCATTTGGGATAATACGTGAGTTGAGCACCCATTAAATATGGACCGCGATACTGTATCACGAAAGGGTTGGCATGAGATTATCTTGGGACACATTGTAAGGTAGGAGATAAAAACCCCCCCTCCGAAAACATTGGTGTCTTAAAAGACAGAGAGGAGGGAATTTTTCCCGAAATTTTTTTTCGTCAATGCTTTTTCCCGACATCGGGAAACACAGATAAAAAAGGGGAATT
>JACEEZ010013487.1:92500-102500 GCA_016584305.1 Chionoecetes opilio | reverse complement strand
AATTAGCAATTATAAAGTGAAGAGTCAAATATCCCTGCAACTAATGATCCACCTAAGTGTCCCAGAACGGTAGGAAAGTACAGGGATGAGTAAGGCTGAAAGTGGTAGTGTGAAGATGACTGGAGATGGTAGGACAAAGGGATAAGGTAGGACTGGCACATGGGGAGACTAGATCGGAATGGGAGATGTGAGGATCAAGGGAAGTAGAGTTTCGGTTGATGAATGCCCTACATGCTTCATCCAAGCCGCTCCCTGTGGTTAGCTTTACTGCTCCGACGGAATACGAATGAGCTGAAATTTATGGGCAACAAAGCATATTTTTCACACCGTAGGAATATGAGGATTGCACTATTACATCACTGAAACCTGACTTCTTATTTCGATGTAGTAGTAGTAGCTGAAAAAAGTTGTAGCAGTATTATTATAAGTAGTAATAAATTATAGTAGTAGTAGTAGTAGTAGTAGTAGTAGTAGTAATAGTAGTAGTAGTGGTACTAGTAGTAGAAGTAGCAACGAGGTAATAATGGAAATCTCAATTATGCGAGAAAAAAACTACCAGATTAGACAAACAATGAAATCAATATTCAATATTATCCTCAGATAAAAATTAGCATACATCGCCTAAACGAAAACATTCCTCCTTCACAATCTCTATCAGTAATACGCCAGTTCATATCTTGCCTAATAATTATCAGCTTCGTAAGCTGACAAAATTCAGCAGTAAAGAAATACAACAATGCATTCAAGTGTTGATGCTTGAAGAATAGTGTTATAGTCAATTTTTTTTATTATGGTCAAAATGCACTAAGGAAGCCACGCCCCCTGCCTCTCCTTCTATTCTACGGGGCAGCTGATTGGTGCATTCCTCGTATCATCACTACCAATCACAATATCTTCACTACTTAACAGCGCGTGACCACTGGACAGAGCAATCTTCACTACAGAGGGTGCAAAATCAAAAATCCCTCTGTAGTGAAGATTGCTTATCCAGTGGTCACGCGCTGTTAAGTAGTGAAGATAGTGATTGATTGATACAGGATGCACCAATCAGCTGCCCCGTAGAATAGAAGAGGAGGCAGGGGGCGTGGCTTCCTTAGTGCATTTTGACCATAATAAAAAAAATAGACTATAGTCATAAAGCCAAAAGCAGGGTTGAATGGGATTAATACGTAGAAAAAGGAAATAAGTGTCTGGCATGGTATGGTAATTACGGTAAATGGGGGGAATTTAACTTCTTGATTCTTAAAATAGAGCGCACAAAAAGACCATTGGAAATATCATTAATCAAGTAGAAAGAAACTACCTGTAAAAAAAGGATAGATGAAGGCATCGAAAGTTATAATGGCTAAAATAGGAGGAAAGAAAATGCTTATGACTGAACGAATATTATTAATCAAAACATAGGTAGCAGAAGGGAGGCAAATACAAAATACCAGGAGTGTAAACTTTGTATATGCAAATTAAAATTCAAGCCCTACATGTTTATTTTTATTTCAGAAACGATAATCATTAAAGTCAAATGAAAACTCTATTTAATTTTTCGTCCCATAGTGGTCTATGGGAGTGACGCTACCTTGCTTATATGTTCCTTGGATACACCTCCCCTACACTTCACACCCTCAGTCCCAGAGTACAGACCAGTCATCAAACCAATAGTCCTTGCAGGAATTATTCCTGTATAATCGCTGTATATATATGTAGGGATGTAATGAGTATGATTGTAATATGTATGTGTGTGTATGCATGTGTACATGTATGTATGTGTATGTGTTTATGTATATATATATATATATATATTATATATATATATATATATATATATAATAAATATATATATATATATTATATATATATATATATATATATATATATATATATTATAACTTATTATATATATCTATATATATATATATATATATATAATATATATATATATATATATATATATATATATATTATATATATATATATTATATATAATATATATATATATATATTATATATTCATATATATTATATATATGTATATATAGTATATTATATATTATATATTATTAATATCTTTTGATATATATTATGCTAAGTATATGTTTGTGATATGTTATTAGTATGCATATTATGATATATTAATTTATGTATTTATATGTATAATCTATATTTTTTATATATATATTACTATATACGAATGGAGGTGAGGTATATATTTCATTTATATATGTGTTGTCTATTTATTTGTATGCATATATGTCTTATGTTGTTTGTGTGTTGTGGTACAGTTTCTCGATAGTGTATGCATATATGACATATGTGGTTATGTGCTATTTTATAAGCGTATGATTGATCTTTTGTATATATATTTAGAGCAGGGTACTGTTTTGGAAATGGTTATTAGTATGGCATTGACTTCTGATCTATTAATTTATCGATTTTTTTACATCTATTTTTGTTATCATATAATTACCACCGCCAACGAAGTTGGAGGGAGGTTATGTTTTCACCCCGATCTGTCTGTCTGTCTGTTTGTTTGTTTGTTTGTTTGTTTGTTTGTGTGTTTGTTTGTTTGTTAGTGTACAGGATTTCTCGAAAAGTTAAAAATAGATTTCGACCAAACTTGGTATACCAAGTCTATTTGCTATAAGGAAGAACTGATTTAATTTTGGATGAAATCTAATCACAACTGTTGCCATGGCAACCAATTGATGAAATATTTAGTGTACAGGATTTCTCGAAAAGTTACAAATAGATTTGAACTAAACTTGGTATACCAAGTATATTTGGTATAAGGAAAAACTGATTTAATTTTGGATGAAATCGAATCAACTGTTGCCATGGCAACCAATTGATGAAATATGTTTCCTATTTTTTTTTTTTTTTGGGTAAAAATATTCCGTTTTCTGTTTTAGCACTCTAGGGATCACTGAGGCCTTAGGACACACTATGGTAAACTAGATTTTCTCGTAACTTCATCGTATCTGAGTAAAAATTGACCATGTTGGACCCCCCCGCCGCTCGCACCCCCGTCATCGAAAAATATTCGGGGGGAGGTATGCGCTCTACTGAGTGCCTCACCTTAGTTATCACTAGTTATCATCGTTATTATTGTTGATTATTACCTCCGCCAACGAATTTGGAGGGAGGTTATGTTTTCAGCCCGATCTGTTTGTTTGTTTGTTTGTTTGTTAGTGTACAGGATTTCTTGACAAGCTACATATAGATTTGGACCAAACTTGGTATACCAAGTCTATTTGGTATAAGAAATAACTGATTTAATTTTGGATGAAATCGAATCAGAACTGTTGCCATGGCAACCAATTATGTTATGTTTTCAGCCCGATCTGTCTGTTTGTTTGTTAGTGTACAGGATTTCTCGAAAAGTTACGAATATATTTGGAACAAACTTGGTATACCAAGTCTATTTGGTATTAGGAAGAACTGATTTAATTTTCGATGAAATCGAATCACAACTGTTGCCATGACAACCAATTATTACATGCCTGGGCGGAGGTATGCGCTCTACTGAGTGCCCACCCCCTAGTTACCTCCGCCAACGACGTTGGAGGGAGGTTATGATTTCAGCCCGATCTGTTTATTTTTATTTTATTTTATTTATTTATTTATTTTATTTATTCTATCGGGCCTCCAGCAAGGGAGGACGGGAGGTCCACGGGCTAGCTTGAGCCCGTCAGAGAGAAGCTTAAGAGAAAAGAGTGTTCGTGCTGCTGGCGTGCGGCACGAGGACTGGCTTGTCCATCCTGACGAGGAGTGCGGGGGACTCAACAGGATTCACTCTCCGTGTGAGGGGGGCGCAGCAGGCTGCTACGCGTCGGGGATGAGGTGGAAGAGTGGGGCATAGCTGCCCGGCCCGCTGCTATGGGGGTCAGGTCTCCTGAATGGTGTCCGGAGCTCGTGGTGTTGGGAGCCACCTCGAGCTCGCCGGACCCCGAAGACCCAATGTCGGTGAAACGCATCAGAAAAGTTGCTCAAACATTATCTGCTTCTTCTTGTTATTAAAAGCCTTGTTTGTTTGTTAGTGTACAGGATTTCTCGAAAAGTTACGAATATATTTGGACCAAACTTGGTATACCAAGTCTAATTGGTATAAGGAAGAACTGATTTAATTTTGGATGAAATCGAATCACAACAGTTGCCATGGCAACCAATTATGTTGTTTTCACCCCGATCTGTCTGTTTGTTTGTTAGTGTACAGGATTTCTCGAAAAGTTACAAATAGATTTGGACAAAACCTGGTATACCAGGTCTACTTGGTATAAGGAAGAACTGATTTAATTTTCGATGAAATCGAATCACAACTGTTGCCATGGCAACCAATTATTACATGCCTGGGCGGAGGTATGCGCTCTACTGAGTGCCCCCCCCCCTAGTTCTTACTATTTTTACTATTATTATTTTTCGTTAGTAACATTATTAATGTTTTATTATTATTATTATTATTATTATTATTACTACTATACAGTTCTAACATTACGGTTATTGTTATCATCACTTCTCTTATTACTTGAAGTTATTAAGTATGTGAATATATTTCACTAGTCCACCTTAGTCCATGAGAGATAACGAAATTATCATAGCATGAGGTCCATAGAAGAGCTTCGGCTTAATGGACCGTGGTTGTATGACTGTATAATTGATTATGAAAATTAGTGTATTACACCAAGCCGAATAAACTATCAAGTATGAAGTATCTCTCTCTCTCTCTCTCTCTCTCTCTCTCTCTCTCTCGCTCTCTCTTCTCTCTCTCTCTCTTCTCTCTCTCTCTCTCTCTCTCTCTCTCTCTCTCTCTCTCTCTCTCTCTCTCTCTCTCTCTCTCTCTCTCTCTCTCTCTCTCTCTCTCTCTCTCTCTCTTTATTTATATTTGTCTCTCTCTCTCTTTATCCCTCGTCAGTATATAACCTAGATTCCTTGCAAAATTTCTCTCGTATATATGTATGTAACCTAGATCCCTTGCAAGTTTCTCCCCCCCCCCCAACCCCCCCCCCCCTCTCTCTCTCTCTCTCTCTCTCTCTCTCTCTCTCTCTCCTCTCTCTCTCTCTCTCTCTCTCTCGTCTCTCTCTCTCTCCTCTCTCTCTCTCTCTTCTCTCGTCTCTCCTCTCTCTCTCTCCTCTCCTCTCTCTCTCTCTCTTCTCTCTCTCTCTCTCTCCTCTCTCTCTCTCTCTCTCTCTCTTCTCTCCTCTCTCTCTCTCTCTCTCTCCTCTCTCTCTCTCTCTCTCTCTCTCTCTCTCTCTCTCTCTCTCTCTCTCTCTCTCTCTCTCTCTCTTCTCTCTCTCTCTCTCCTCTCTCTCTCTCTCTCTCTCTCTCTCTCTCCTATATATATATATATAATATAATATATATAAATATAAATAAATATAAGAGAGAGAGAGAGAGAGAGAGAGAGAGAGAGAGAGAGAGAGAGAGAGAGAGAGAGAGAGAGAGAGAGAGAGAGAGAGAGAGAGAGAGAGCAAGGTGGCCATTAACATATGAGTCTACATTTAAGAAATATCGAAATATGTTAACATCTGTGATAAGAACAGCGAAAGAAAACTATTATAAATCATCATTGAGAGAAGGATCAGGGAATGCAAAAAAAATATGGAAAATTATAAATGATTTAATAGGGAAAAGTTGCAAAATTAGTCAGACTTCATTTCTGTCACAAGAAAAATCTATTTCAGATAGCTTTCTAACAGCTAATGAATTTAATGAATATTTCTGCAATTTTGCCAACAATTTAGCACAGTGTTTAGAGGAAACTCCTATTTTATTTGATAGTTTTTTACCCCAACCTACCTTGTTTTCATTTTATTTTCGGCCTACAACACGCCATGAAATCAATAGTGTTATTTCTAATCTTAAGGTTACAGCCCCTGGTTATGATGATGTGAACATGAAAGTAATCAAAGCCTGCAAAGAAGAAATATCTCCATTTCTGGAATACATAATAAACAAATCATTTACAGAAGGATGCTTTCCAGACATTCTGAAGACTGCAAGAGTAGTTCCAGTTTATAAAAAAAAGTTGATTGTTCAACTCTTTCTAATTACATACCTATTTTTGTTCTTCCAGCCATAAGTAAAGTCTTTGAAAAAGATTATTGCAAATAGATTAATGAATTATTAAACAGAAAACTTACTTTAACAGATGATCATATGGGTTTTCGATCTAATATTCAATAGAACTCGCAGTACACCACCTTTGCCAAAACATATATAATGCAATAGATAGTAAAATGTATCAATTAACTATTTTTTGTGATTTATCTAAAGCTTTTGATACTATTAATCACTCCATTTTATTAAAGAAAAACTAATGATTTACGGTATTCGTGGACCAGTCTTCAGATGGTTTGAAAGCTATCTCAGCGGTAGAAACCAGTATACAGTCTTTAATAGTAGTGCATCGTCGTACAAAAGTCTTATTTGTGGTGTGCCACAAGGATCTGTCCTAGGACCATTATTATTTTTTAATTTACATCAATGACATAACTCCTATGTACCAAAAATCTTAAGTTTTTACTTTTTGCTGATGACACTACCATTTTTCTACAGGGAAGGGATTTAAATGATCTAAGAAATACAATGAACACTGAATTAGTACATGTTGCTCATTGGTTAAAATGTAACAAGTTAACATTAAATATCAATAAAACTCACTGTATGCTGTCACATTCACACATGACACACACACAATGCAACAATATCAAAATTGATAATCTCATTATTAAAGAGGTACAAGAAGCTAAATTCCTTGGAGTTGTTATTGATAGCAAGCTAAGATGGAAAACACACATAGAGAATGTAATAAATAATATTTCAAAAATAATAGGTGTAATATATAGAACACGAAACCATTGTAATATTGAAGGTTTAAGACATATTTATTTATCATTAGCATATCCATATTTATTGTACTGTTCAGCTATCTGGGGTGGGGCATATAAAACATATATTGATCAACTATTTGTAAATCAGAAAAAATTAGTTCGCATAATGTCCTATGGTAATCGGTATGACCACACAAGTCCAATCTTTCGTGAGTTGAAACTTCTAAAATTACATGATATTATCGACTATCAGACTATAACTTTTGTTTATAAGGCGTTGAATACATACAAAATTGATAGTGGTTTTCAGACCACAACGCATAGCATACAAACCAGACGAACCAACAATCTCAAACTTCCATTGTGTAGAACTTCCCATGCTCAACAAAGTGTTCTCACTCGGGGAACTAAATTGGGGCACAAACTTCCAGATGATGTAAGGAATAAAGAATTAAATCCATTTAAACTGCAAATAAAAGAAAAGTTGAAATGTAACTATTAAATTAATTTATTATTATTATAATTGTGATTTATATAATTAATGTGATAATTATCGTTGCTCTCGTTATCAGTACTATTATGTATGAGTACTGTTATGGTATGAATGCTTGTTTGTGTATATTCTTTAATATACTTATTAAATTTATTTTATTTAATTGATTAAATTAAGTAGTATATTCAGTAGGGAATATTAATTTATTAATTTAATTTAGTTTTTCATATGTAAATTAGCATTAGGCCGTCTTACACGCTACATCTGCTGACCTCTTATAATAGCATAAAGTCCATAAAAGAGTTACGACTCAATGGACAAAGGCTTTGACATTTTCTCTACATGTATAATAACTTGTATAATATTAAGGCCAATAAAATTCTCTCTCTCTCTCTCTCTCTCTCTCTCTCTCTCTCGTCTCTCTTCTCTCTCTCCTCTCTCTCTCTCTCTCTCTCTCTCTCTCTCTCTCCTCTCTCTCTCTCTCTCTCTCTCCTCTCTCTCTCTCTCCCCTCTCTCTCTCTCTCTCTCTCTCTCTCTCTCTCTCTCTCTCTCTCTCTCTCTCTCTCTCTCTCTCTCTCTCTCTCTCTCTCTCTCTCTCTCTCTCTCTCTCTCATATTTATGTAACCTAGATCCCTAGCGAAATAATTGAAACTGAAAAATACTTCAATTCATGTATTTGTCTTTCTTTTCCTCGTCGCTTGTTTGTTTGTTTTTACCCCATGGTATTGTCTTTTCCTGGTTGTCTTAGGCTCCTGCTTTTTCTCTGCAGCCTTTTTTTTCGTATGAAATGGCCTGCATCTGCATGTATGAAAAAAAAAAAAAGTGCATGGGCTCTAGCTGGATGTATGGCATACATTAACAAAAAATCAAAACTTTCACGAGCTCACTTTGCATGTTTCTCTTTATTAAATGTGTGTTAAATGAAGTATAGTGTAATGCAGGAATATACATAACAAAAGTATTTTATGTAGTTCACGAGCGGGTCAGGCATGCGTATTGGTGCTGCAGTCTAACGTTGTGCGTCTATTGGTCGTCAGCGTCGGGCTGTCAGGGAGGAGTTACGTACCACTGTGTCATAATCTTGTCACATGTCATGCTAGCCTCGTGCGTCGCGTAGGTTCGTGTGAAAATATGGCCCATATTATATTCCTGACTTGCATTCATGATGGTGAAATTATATCACTAGAAATATGATGAATGAAGATATATCTGAGCGGCAAAATAAATGCGTGCCCAGCCGAGTGATTAATTTCTCACTGCCACATAATTCATAGTTGGAAAAAATACAAAAGACTATGAATTATAGTTTTGTTTAGAATATTGTGTGGCTATAACGGAAAATGTATTGAATTCTTACTATGTACAGTAAAATGGCAAATAGTATCAGGAGAACTGCATCTTTTTTTTTCTTCTTGGCCTATAGCTCCTGTAGGCAGTGACCTCTACGGGTGAGATAGGGGTGGATAGGCCCTGGAGGCCCACTTGAGGGCTGTGATGGTTGGCCGCCTTCGCCTGTGGTGGCGTAGGCAGGATTTTTATAGTGACGCCTGTGATTAGAGGCTCATGCCGCCCCCCAATGTCCTCCGATGCACTCGTAATCGAATTTAGAGTTAATAGGCAAGGCATATGGATGTTCTTAGGCCACTCGACGGTGCATAAATATTTTAAGTGGATTTATGGGTCTAACTCGGGACCGAACTCGGGTCTTCGAAAACCCCTCCCGGTCACGCTAACCACTATACTACCGCCTCCCCAAAATGGGTAATCTAAGGGTATCTATGGGTAAATGCAGCACCAACTGCCGCATTTGACATGGAATGCAACGGATGGCTCTCGGTGGCAGCATGAGCCTCAAATCATCACAGGTGTCACTTTAAAAATCCTGCCCGCGCAATCACGGACGAGGCCCAACCGTGCAGCCTCCAGAATATGTAGGGTTAACCATCTGAGCCCTCAAGGAAGGATGATAAAGCTTAAGGTAGGAAGATAAAAGGCCTAAGGAAGGAAAATAAAAAGACGCTACAGACGCTATAAACTCTAACATAAGAACAAATCACACCACCATCAACATAAAAAAAAAAAAAACGAAACGAAACATAATACTATTGGCGAAAAGGGTGGTATTCTCGGTGGTGTTAGTGATGATGATGAAGTAAGGCATAACTATGGTATTAGTGATGGCAATGGTAAGGGTCGAAAGGATGACAACCGTGGTTGAAAAATTTGCCGAGACGATGACGGTGGTGGTGGTGGTGGTGGTCCTTGAGTTGACACTAACTGTGGCCAAGATGATGAGTGAGGTCGTTAATACTTATATGACTATCACTCATATATGTAGGCAGGTGACAGTAGTAGGGTTATTGGATCACATTCTGATGTAAACATATTGCATGGAGACTTAGATAAACTTAATGTGTGGGTAGTCAGATTTCAGATGGAATTTGATATTGATAAGTGCAGCGTTATGAATGTTGGTAGAAAAAACCCTGGTAATAGATACACCATACGCAATGTATCGCTGAAAAGATCAGAAGGTGAGAAAGATATGTGAGTGAAGGTGAGAAAGATCTGGGAGTGAGGGTGAGCTCAGACATCATCTGACCTTGGAAACAATTCATTGAGGCTAGAAATAGAGCTAATAAGGTGTTAGGATTCATTACCATAAGTGTTTAAAGTAGAAGTGCTG
>JACEEZ010013487.1:62500-82500 GCA_016584305.1 Chionoecetes opilio | reverse complement strand
GTCTCGAACCGCTGACCGAATGCAGGTATTCTACACGCGAGTCCACGACTCTACCAACCGCGCCATCCTGATCGGGTAGAGAGAGAGGGAGAGAGAGAGGAGAAGAGAGAAGAGAAGAGGAGAGAGAGAAGAGAGGAGTAGAGAGAGAGAGAGTGTGTGTTTGGGGCCGGACTACATTAGAGTACCTCTATAAGAGAGTAGTGACAATCCAATTTATGGGCGTCATCTTGCTGCCAGGGCCTCTCCGTTCACTCTAGACCTGCGGAAGTTCTCAAGGCATGACCCCGCAGTATATCATGTTATACATGTATAAATGATTTAATGTTATCTTCGGAATTGTTTGTTCAATAAGATTATCACATAAAACACAGTAAAACACATTAAATATATGCCATTATGAGACTGAAGAAATATGCATGATCTTCAAATTCACTTAAACTCGTCGCAATTTAAAACTTTTTGGGACAACTTATAATCGGGTATATCAATATAAGTGGAATTTTATTAGCTTTCCATTAATATATTTCGTTTTCTGATAAATGAATTACCACTATGCATAAATTAGCGTTAGCTAAATAAATCGCCGCGCTGCTCATCTTATGCTCTCTCTCTCTCTCTCTCTCTCTCTCTCTCTCTCTCTCTCTCCTCTCTCTCTCCTCTCTCTCTCTCTCTCTCTCTCTCTCTCTCTCTCTCTCTCTCTCTCTCTCTCTCTCTCGTCTCTCTCCTCTTCTCTCTCTCTCTCTCTCTCTCTCTCTCTCTCTCCTCTCTCTCTCTTCTCTCTCTCTCTCTCGTATATATATATATATATATATATATATATATTTAATGTGAATATGCGTGCGCGCGCATATATACACTTATATATTATATATAAATATATATATATATATATATATATATATATATATATATATATATATATATATATATATAATGTGAATATGCGTGCGCGCGCATATATACACATTATATTATATACTAGCCGCAAAGTCGCCCTCCGGGCGGCCTTTTTGGCTAGCTCCTGCGGAGGGCTATTGGTGGGCCTTCGGCCCACCACCTGTGTTCCATGTATGCAAAGAGAAGGTAATATTTACCCATGCACCCGCCTTGAAGCATTCCTTTACAGTATTTAGTAGAATATTGTAGGACACCTGTGATCGAATGCTTCTATTTTGCCAACAATCCTCATTATAACGCCATGAATAATGTAAAACTCGTATATTTCCATTTTGCATAAGCCTATGTTGACCATGACAACACTTAATTGTAGCTGGTTTGGTAGGGAGTGATAGAAAATAAGTCGAGCCCGACACCCCGAGACCTTACATTCTAGCTGCGCAGGTAGTTCCCAGACGGCCACCAGATGGCAGATCGCGCTCACTCAGGTAGTCTATTATGGTCACCATTCATAACCTGTTGAGTTGCCTAAGCACTCCCTGTTTTGGGACATTATAAAATAATCTGTATGGTATAGATTCCATGTCTTTGTCACTCTTCTGTGTCTAGTATGTTGAATTATCATATGTTGAATAGCAAATAAATGTGCGGTTTAAAGGAAAAATACGGTACTTGTGTTCTGGGGCTCTGAGGGACCTCAGGATACCTTCCTAAAATTGTGTAAAAAATATTTTTAGACATAATATGGATAGAATAATGGGAAACACTTCACTGGGCAAGGTTTTCAAAGATATTTTATTTTATGGACAACCCTAGTATATATATATATATATATATATATATATATATATATATATTATATATATTATATATATAATATATATATTATATATATATTATATATATATATCTATATATATATTAATATATATTTTATAATATATATATTATAACACACACACACACACACCATATCCATACATAGCTAGCTACTGTTGCCTTATGTATCACAACACATATGGCTCCACAGTATATGACTAGGTAACGACATGAACATCAACACGACGATTAATAAGATGACAAATACAAAGCATCAGAGGCAGCAGCAGCAGCAGCAGCAGCCCAGCTACCCATAGACGAGCATTCCAGCCTCCTACAACGACAAAGGCAAAACAAAGCCGAGGGTTGAGGATATTACACTTAATGGTCGTAAACGTCATACCGATGATGAAAGGAGTCATGCACGTAATTAGTACACCCGCATAATGACCAGTTATAATTGTCCAATACAAATCATCGCTATTACCTTCGATCCAATTGCAACGTTAAGTATGATGAAAAGCGATAAGCAGAGGGTAGGGATCGTTTAGACTTGATAAATTAATAAAATAATAATAATAATAATAAATAAAATAAACCAATACAAGCAATAGTAAGGTGTAATTAACCTTATATATCTTTACAAAAAAAATACTATAAATCATTCCATCCCCAGTACCATTATCACTAATACAATTACTACTACTAAATGCACCTCCACAACGACTACAACTACTTTTTCTGCTATATCACCACAAACATCATTTCCATCCTAACCTTGCTCTTTCTTTCCTCCTACAGCAGGGCCACTGTTCCGGGTCCACACCAGGAAGGGGGGCCGCGCCGAGCTACCCTGCGACGTCGCTACCTCAGACCCCACGGACCGCGTGGTACTAGTGCTATGGTACAAGGATGGTGTAGGAGCTCCCATCTACAGGTACAATTACCCTCTACAACACAATACAAAACTCTCCTGGTTCTAGTTTTCATCTCACCTCTTGCATACATGTTCTTTTTTCTCACTTCATTAATATATATATATATATTTTTTTTTTACCTGTATACAACCTCGACGCCCTGAAAACACACACACTGTCATCAATTCATTATGTTCATTAAAGTAATTTGTTTACTTTGAAAATATTCACTATAAGTAAATGTTACTATTCTTTAAGTCTTTTAATTTTGAGTTATTATCCATAACATATAGAAATATAACATTTATATAAAATACTTCTTAGTATTTTTTCTGAAGCTGGAACAACAAAAACAGCTGGCTAACCCACTCCCCATCCTCCCTATTTATGTATCTTATTCTGTATCTTCTATGCCGGGACTGGCAAGAAACGACTTTCTCTGCATCATTTTATGCTGACATATGCCAGTCCCTATGCTATACAAAAATGGAAAGAAAGTTGATAACTATTTTCTAATGAAATGCATCGTAGGTTATATAGTAACACAACACAAAATATTAGATGAGTGAAGGAGTTATTATACAATACTGACTGTCAGTTCAATCCTTTGATGAATCAAGCCGTATTATATCGAACAATCTAAGATACGGCCAACCATTCCTATACCTGAACCCAATACCCCCTACCAATATTAATCTTGTGGGGATAAACATATACATAAAAAAAATAACCAGAGATAGGCAAATTCATCAATATTATTCGATGATAACTTACTACTCTATGTATGTTTCTTCTTCGTATTATTATTATTCATATATATAATGATGAATAATGACTGACTGTTCATTCATTCGATGACTCAAACCGTACCCTATCAAACAATCTAAGATACTTCCAACCCTTCCTATACATGAAGATAATACCGTTCCCCTGCACACGCCCCCTACCAGTAGTAGTCTTTCGGGAATAAACATATACGTACATAAAACAAAAAACAATTGGTAGGCAAATTCATTAATATTAGTCCATGCCAACTAACCTCTCTCTTATCTTATCTCTCTCTCTCTCTCTCTCTCTCTCTCGCTCTCTCGCTCTCTCGCTCTCGCTCTCGCTCTCTCTCTCTCTCTCTCTCTCTCTCTCTCTCTCTCCTCTCTCTCTCTCTCTCTCTCTCCTCTCTCTCCTCTCTCTCTCTCTCTCTCTCTCTCTCTCTCTCTCTCTCTCTCTCTCTCGCTCTCTCGCTCTCTGCTCTCTCTCTCTCTCTCTCTCTCTCTCTCTCTATACACTGATAAATGATGTAACTAATATCCATTGCATAAACATACGTACATCAACACCACAACAATCACTACTACTTTTACGACTATAACCACTATTACTACAATCACATGAGTTTCTCCATCTCAATCTCGCCAAGCAGCTTTGACTCCCGGAAAAACCAATTCAACGAGGTGAGGGATTGGGCAGACAAGAAGTCGCTTGGGGGACGCGCCCACTTCGACCTACAGTCCAGCCCGGCGGAGCTTGTCATTGACAACGTGAAGGCCGAGGACGAAGGTCTCTATAGGTGCCGGGTGGACTTCAAGAAGAGCCCTACCAGAAACGCGCGCACCAACCTCACCGTCGTTAGTAAGTATATAGTGAAACACATAATGGAGGGTTTTTCTTAGATCTAAGGTATTAGGGAGTTTTCTGAGGTACGGAATAATTGTTAATTGAACTTGTATTTATTTTGGCGGTGTGATAAGTGATAACGTAATTATCACTACTACCACCATTACTACAACTGCTACATCTACCACCACTGCTACTACAACCACGACTAGTTTGTCACTGTTTTACATGCCCTGAAATAATATAATTACTGTTTGATATATAATTGAAAGTTCAGAAACCATTTTTTACTGCAAAAGTAGTTTATGTGCCAATATTATTAGTAGAATTTTGTCCTTTGAGTGACGTGAATAATTTGGATTTAAATTATTTCATGCTTTCTTTTCACATTTCACGTGATGGAAACTATGAATATGTTTATACCTTTATTTGAATGTATTATTAGTATACTGTAGTATTATGTATTATTATTTTACATATTAACGAGATCTCGCCACCACTGTGCTCGTGTTATTCTCAGTACCAACTCGTTCTCTCTCTCTCTCTCTCTCTCTCTCTCTCTCTCTCTCTCTCTCTCTCTCTCCTCTCTCTCTCTCCTCTCTCTCTCTCTCTCTCTCTCTCTCTCTCTCTCTCTCTCTCTCTCTCTCTCTCTCTCTCTCTCTCTCTCTCTCTCTCTCTCTCTCTCTCTCTCTCTCTCTCTCTCTCTCTCTCTCTCTCTCTCTCTCTCTCTCTCTCTCTCTCTCTCTCTCTCTCTCCTCTCTCTCTCTCTCTCTCTCCTCTCTCTCTCTCTCTCTCTCTCTCTCTCTCTCTCTCTCTCTCTCTCTCTCTCCTCTCTCTCTCTCTCTCTCTCTCTCTCTCTCTCTCTCTCTCTCTCTCTGACCAGCTCATCTATCATCTCCTCCTCCTTCTCCTCAACCATCCGTGAGTTCTACCAAATCCTTCCTCTTATCAATCTTTTCCTCTTCCATGGCCAAGTTACATTGTTCCTCCATTTTCTCTGTCCCAAAAGCCTTTAAAAGATATCTTCTTCGTACTCCATCCTCCAACCAACATAACTTCTATGTAGCTTCCTTAAATCCTCCCTTCCTCTTCTATTTTCCTACAAATGTTTCCTCCTTCCTCTTTCCTCCTTTTCGTAGCCAACCCCTCTCTTATCTTCCTCTCGTATCTACGAATGTGTGCCCTCACCCCACCCAGGTCCGACAAACAAGATTTAATACGACTGTTACTTTTTCCTTTCCTCGCTCACAACTACTTTGTATTAAGATGGCACTCAAACTTTTTCATCAACCAACTATCTAGTCCACAGATATCATTGATAAGGAGGAGGAGGGAAAGAAATAGATGGAGGGGCTTTAGGAGTGATAGAGAGAGGAAGGAAATGGTTTATGGCTGGGGTAGTATTCAACCCCTTCCCATTTCCGTGAAAAACTCGTAAGACGGGGTCGTTCTTTTGTGCGGTAGTATTAAACGCACTTTCCCGGGCCCCTTGCGAAGGGGTAGCTGTTTATAGTGTTTGCCTTCCTGCCTATCATACGTGTTTGGATACGAGGAAATAATACATGTTTCACCAAACAAAGGAATTATATTGTTCTGTGAGGTATACTAATATACGTAGTACTCAATACAGTGACATATGGTATAATTATATCACATGTATTTGTCGCGTTAGTGACTCAGTTGGTAGCCATGACGTTTTCAAGACCAAGACCAAACTTTACTTTTAAATTCTAAAGAATTTTCCCAATAAAAGATCTGAAAAAGTTAAATATTTAACTATATTCATGCTTACCTCGGTACCAGTAGGTGTGTTAAAAAGTATTTTTGGTCACTCAGCTGAAGCTGAAGGAATATTTGAAAGTGTTTATATGTGACAGATCCTCATATTAGATTGTGTCTAGATCAGATTTTAGATCTGGACTATGTAGCTTGTATAACGTATGTAGTGTATATATTGTATATATACTTGTATACGTGTATATGTATATATATATATATATATATATATATATATATATATATATATATATTATATATATATATACTATATATATATATATATATATATATATACTATATATATATATATATATATATATATATATATATATATATATATATATTATATATATATATATATATATATATATATATATATATTATATATATATATATATATATATATATTTGTATCTAGCTGTATACACGCATATACATTCACAGTGTTATGTTGCTTTTGGTGCAATATAAAGTTAAATACTTTGCTTGGAAAATATCTACTGTTTCTAATTAATTATACAAAATATTCTTTCGTGCATTTTTATGCAGTTTTCATCATTACAAACAACATTTCTTTGAAAAAATACTGAGTTTTTTGTCAACTGACCGCATACTTGTTGTTGCTACACCTAAGCTTCATGTAAAGTCCGGAAGAATCTCAAAAGGTAACCATACTGCTTCATCTTGAGAAGCTGAAGGACTTGACATGTACTCGTGAGTATGCAGTAGCAGTCTCAAATCGGTTCAATGTGCTTCGCACCCTCGCGAACCCTGTATAACTATGGTATAACTTTAATCGTGAAACCTTCCAGGCTGCAAAGGAGAGTAATAGGGAGAGCCCGAGGTCAAGGCGTGGTTTTGTTTCGACGGAGAAGCTGCAGAATATCGAAGTGGGTCGCGCTGCCAGGCTTACTGAGAACCAGAACTAGTACAAGGCTCTGTAACGCAGGACTAGAATTCTCCTGAAAAGAGACAAAGAGAAACATGACAAGTCTTGCTGAGGGTGAAGAGGACCATATGAACGCGAATGACCTCCGACCCGCCTACCGAGCCATGAAGAAGCTCCGCTCCAAGTCTCCATCTCGTGCGAGTGCTATTTGAGCAGCAGATGGACGTCTCATGTCGGACATGGATGGGCAGATTACAGTTTGGGCTGAGTTCTTTCAGCAGTTGTTCACGGTGGACCATCCAATTGGGGAGCTTCACATCCCTGGGTTATGGGCAATGGATGCCGATCCTCCATTGGCGAAATTGTTCTCTCTTGACGAAGTCAGCGAGGTTGTTGCAAAGTTGAGGGTTGGAAAGGCAGCCTTGTGGCAATTAGGTACTATTCCTCCTGACTGGAAAACGAGGCTGATCGTCCCTAACTTGAAAGAAAAACGGGACTCAGGACTGCAACAAATTCCGATATATTACACTGCTCAGCGTGCCAGGCAAGGTGCTTGCCTATCTATAGCTGACAAGATCCGCAGTTATCTGTTGAAGCATGAGAGACCTGATCAGTCTGAGTCAACACTGGTAAGTCAACAACTGCCCGTTTCCTAGCGATTCGTGTCCTGGGGTAACGCCGACGTGAGTTTCGACACGGGATGCTTGCAGCCTATGTTGATTTCAAGAAGGCGTTTAACTCAGTGCATCGCGAGGCACTCTGAGATCTTTTACGTCTACGCTTCGCGAGATTCCTGCAAGGAATGCTGGTCTGCTGACTGACCTGTACTCTAGAACCGAGAGTGCTGTGAAGGCTGGGAAAGGTGTATTCATTTTTTTTTCTGTGAATACAGGAAGGAGTGAGGCAAGGGTGCGTCCTTTCCCCCATCAGGTTTCAACACTTGTATGAACTGGATATTGAGCAGAGTGGCTGACCAATGTGATTGTGGAACATTCCTCAGCATTACCAAGATCACTGATCGTGTTTTGTCGATGATGCAGTAGTCTTTGCTGAATCGCTGCATGGAGGTTCTGGTGATGGCTCTTGTGGCGCTGCTCGAGGAGTCAAAGCCTTTGTGACTTGCGGTCTCCTGGCCTAAGACCCAGGTCCAGGAAATTGGAGGTTTATTATATAAAGCTTTACAGTATGTTTATGCGTGCGGCAAAGACATTGAGACCTTGGAAAATGTTTACATACCTTGGTAGCACAGTCCAAAAAGACGGCGTGTCACGTCAATAAGTCTTACGGTGGATTGGCATAGCCTACGGTATTATAGTCACTCAACACGAGTATTTGGCATTGTCGGTACCTGTGCAAAAGGACACAGATCCGGTTCTTTCAAGTCGATTGTGATCCCTGTCTCACTCTATAGATGTGAGACATGGACACTAAATAGCGACTTGAAGAGGTGAATCGATGCCTTTCGTAATAGGTGTCTTCGGAAAATGATGGGGTATCACTAAGATGACTACGCGTCAAATCAGTGATTGCACCATTAGACTGAATCGTATTACCTGCATAGTCCGTCAGGGCCAATTTCGACTTTATGGGCATGTGGCAAGATACCCTAAAACCGATCCTGCCCACCGGGTTGTATCTGTAAGAGACAATCCGTCGTGAAGGAGGCGAATGAGGCGCCACAAGGGTCGTGGCTGGGACAAGTTGATGTTTCCTGTCGATAGTTGCTCGGTATGGGAATGAAGCGCATGGGGACTCGCGCGTGGTGAGCCAGGGAGCGGCGTCGTAGGGTGGGCGAGGCGACGTGCCCCCCGGTGTATGCCCCCACTGGTTGATTGATTGATTTTTTAGTAAAATTTCCGTTGCAAATAAAAATTAGTGCATAGGTATGTAATGCCTACAAGGAGGATTAGGTTAGGTGGTTAACCTGAAATTAAATGCGGGGCTGCATATACCCCAAATCCTGCGCAAAAGACAAAAATAATCCGCATCCGCAACTGCATCCACAAAAAAACACAAATTGAATATAGCCTCAGCAGCCTCATCCGCGATTATAAATTTTTTTTATATCCGCATCCCCATCTGCATCTGCACATCCGCCGTTATAGACATCCGATACATCTTTTGCAAACACCCGCCTTAGTGTTCCATGTGGCGTGGTTGCACACGTCAACCATATATATAGTGCGTGTGACAAATGCCTGAGACAGACAGTGACTTACAGCAACTCGCCTTTACATTTGTAAATATTATGTATATATTATATGATAAAAGACACATATTTGAAATAGATGTCCTTGGGACAAAGGACATCTTTAGCTGCATATGGACAGTTACTGCTTTAATGTAATCAGTTTTCCATTCGTTTATATAATAGTAACTTCAAAAATATAAATAAATAGAAAGTGTGTGTGTGACAGACAGACAGACAGATAGACAGACAGACAGAAACAGAGAGGCAGACAGTCACAGGCAGACATATAGACGAACAAAAACTACTGGAACACAATTTAAATTCATTTTTTTATTTGATAGGAAACTTTATGTAGCCAGTCCCTCCCGCCCTCCCACCTTGGCTCCCTTTCCTCTATAAATTCCTTATTTTCTCTCTCAACCTCTACAATATCTTCAACGACGACCAAATCCTCGTTCACCACCTTCCTCACATCCTCCTAGTCCATAAATTCTGCCTAACAATACCGCTTATTCATTACCACTTGTCCTGATGGAACGCCGACGTGAGTTTCGACAGGGGATGTTCGCAGCCTATGTTGATCTCTAGGGGTTTAACGCAGTGCATCGTTGGTCAATATGGGATCTTTTGTGGCTTCGCGGGATTTCTGCAATGACGGTTGGTCTGCTGACTGGCCTGTACTGTGGAACTGAGAGTGCTGTGAAGTGTGGGGAAGGTGTATCCAGTTTTGTATCCTTGTGAATACAGGAGTGAGGCAAGGGTACGTCCTTGCTCCATCACATTTTAACACTTGCATGGACTGGGTAATAGGCAAAAATGTGGACCAAAGTGATTGTGGAGCATCCCTCGGTAACACCAAGATCACTGGTTTTGTATTTGCCGATGATGCAGTAATCTTTGCTCAGTCGCTAGAGTTCCTGGTGATGGCTCTCGAGGGGCTGCACGAAGAGGCAAAGTTTATGGAACTTGAGGTTTCCTGGCTCAAGACCAAGGTCCAGGTGTTTGGAGGCTTAGTAAATGAAACAGTACAGTCTGCATATGTGTGCTGCGAGGACATTGAGATCTTGGAAAGTTTTGAATACCTTGGTAGCGCAATCCAGAATGTCAGCGGGTCACGTCAAGAAGTATTATGGTTGATTGGCATAGTCCACGGTGTTATGGACACACTCAAGACGAGTATTTGGCGTTGTCCATACCTGTGGATAAGGACAAAGATCCGGATCATCAAGTCGCTTGTGATCCCTGTCGTACTCTATGGATGTGAAACACAGACACTAAATAGCGACTTAAAAAGGTAAATCGATGTTTTTGGTAATGGTGTCTTCGCTGAATCATCATGGGGTATCGCTGGGATGATTAAGTCTCAAATCAGCGACTGCACCATGAAACTGAATCGAGGCCTATTACCTGCATAGTCCGTCAGCGCCAACTTCAGTTATATGGGCATGTGGCACGGTATCCGAACATTATCCTTTCTTCCGTGCTGTATCTATAAGAGACGATCCGGCGTGGAGGAGACCAAGGGGGCGCCCACATGGTTCGTGGCTGGTACAAGTTAATGTTTCCTGCCGAGAGTTGCTTGGTATGGGAAGGGAGCCTGTATGGAGACTCGCGCGTGGTGACCCCCAGTAGTGGCGTCGTAGGATTGGAGAGGCAATACCCAGTTGATAAATGGGCATCTAAAGAGGACAAGAAGATAGGACGCAGTAATTCAGTGTCAGGTTCCTTATTGCGCCGTAAAATAATATGTCAGTCTTAAAAATCCTGAAAAAGCAGGAGGATTTGACTGTACGGAAGATCAATATAGTGTATTGACATTAAAAGGTAATATTTCTACTTAATATCCAATGAATTATCTTCCTTCTTTCATCTCCTTTAAGTGGTCATTTACCTCCTTCATACTGTCATTCGTCTACAAAGTTTAAATTTTACCTTCTCTTATTCAAACGAGACATTTTAAGAATAATTCAATGTTTCCTCTCTAACTTCCTTCAATTATATCCTTAAATACTTCCTTTTTTTCTTCTTTTTATTTTCATATCCTATCTTGCATAATCCTACCTGTAGCTATTTCTTCTCGATATCCAATTTTACCATTTTTTATCTCTATCAAGTGGAAATATTGTACTCTGATGCAATTCTTTTCTTTTCTTTACATGCAACAATCTCATATTTTTCTATTTAATTTCCAACTTTACCTACCTTCCTAAATTTCCTACAAATAACCAATTATCTTACAGTTTTGTATTCTCCATTCCTCCATTATATCCTCATCCTCTTCCTGTATGCCATTAGATCCTCCAAGAATCCCCCTATCCCTCTTTGTCTTTTATGATTTTCCCCCTTCCATGTCTCTTCCTCCCCCTCCCTTCCGCTTCAGTTAGAGACACTCCTAAATTCGCCATTGTGGCATTAAGAGATCATCCTGCGCCTCGCAACAATGAGTGCCTTGTTCTTATGACTCTTGTAAACAACCACAAGATAACAGCAGAGATGAGGGGCCGCCGGGGTCAGGAGGACAAGAGGAATATGAGTGAACGTTGGTGGTGGTGGTAGTGATTATGGATTAAAAAAATTCACTTTCTTTTGTGTGTGTGTATTCATCTAGTTGTACTCATCTAGTTGTATTTTATAGGGCCTGAGCTACGCTCGTACGGCCCCGTCTCCATAGCTAGATTTTTTATCATTCCATCCTTAGTGCTTAGTGTTGGCCGAAGCCAGCACCCGTGAAGGCGGGTCACAAAATCACGGCTAACACCCGGTACCCACGTGCACTGCTGGGTGGACAGGGGCTCTGGTTTTAAGAAGATCGCGTCTGTCTTCGCTCCACCTGGAGATTGAACCCGAGACTTCTCGGTTGTGAGCCGAGCGTGCTAACCGCTACACTACGAAGTACCATTGTGTATTTGGTGTGTATGTGTGTGTGTGTGTGTGTGTGTGTGTGTGTGTGTGTGTGTGTGTGTGTGTGTGTGTGTGTGTGTGTGTGTGTGTGTGTGTGTGTGTGTGTGTGTGTGTGTGTGTGTGTTAGATTGTATCGCGCACATACTTACACTCACACGCTATCTTTATTTGTTACCTTGTTTAATGAAAATGTATTGAAATACACAAATCGATGTCTAAAATTATTAACATCACCAATCATCACGAATGCTTTTCAAAAATATGCATACAGCTTTTGAAATGAAGTCGTCATATTTTGTTGTTATTTACACTAAGTAGATATCGTATCCATTCACTATAATTGGCGTTGCGAGCCTTTATCATCTCTGAAGCGCGAGGGAAACCATTAGAGACAATTTACAAGCTAATTAAGGATCTGTGCAACGAGAAGTAGATAGATAATTATGATCTGATTTAAATGACCCAGTTATTTGATAATTGTAGGAATGGCTGGAATTACTAGATTGGTATTTTAGTAATAATTGTGGCATTATTAGTGATATTATAAGTAGTAGTAGTAGTAGTAGTAGTAGTAGTAGTAGTAGTAGTAGTAGTAGTAGTAGTAGTAGTAGTAGAAGTGGTAGTAGAAGTAGTAGTAGTAGTAGTAGTAGTAGTAGTAAGAGTAAGGGATATGTATAGTATTATCATGGTAAGTATACTAATTGTTATACAGTAGAGATACAATATTGGTTATAATAGTATTAAGAAGGAAGATTAATAAAATATATTTCCTTTCCCTCCAAATACTCAAGATTGCGTAGCACTTTTTGACATTCAGAGACATATATTATTGTACATACCAATCTACCTTGCAATAATCGAACAAGTGTGTATGTATGTGCGTGTATGTATGTTATTCATCCATGGTCTTGTCCACGCGAGTCGGACTCGCGATCGCCAGTTGCACTCTCCCAGTGGGAGCTTGGAGCTCATTACATACTATCGATCTTTGGGTAATGCTGGGACCTAACCACCCCCCATCCCCTTGCACAAGGTGGACAGTAACTAACGAATTTGTCGGTGAAAAACCCTGGTAGCAGTGAGGAATCGAACCAGCTACCACAGAATGGCAGGCCAGCGCGCTATCCACTTGACTATCGTTTGTTTTGTTTTTTGCATTACAATGGACTGGTCAAAACCAAAAAAAAGGTAACAAAAAGCCCACTTAGTTGCTGGTCCCTATAAATTAGACAGTAAGAGCATAAAGAAATGAGGGTTTGGCCGATTTAGATATGGAGGTGTCTTGTCACTCCTCTCTTGAAAATTTAAATTGTTGGAAAGTGGGAAATAGAAACAGGAAGAGAGTTCCAAATATTACTAGTGAAAGGATTGAAAGAGTAAAGATACTGATTAACGCTTGCATTAGGAGGACGATGGACAGAATAGGGATGAGAATGAGTAGAACATCTCGTGCAGCGGAATACAGATAATACAATAAACAGGCATAATAGGTCAGAGGATGGAGGAGAAAGAGGAACAAGCCCTTCATCAACCAGAGTGGAATTTTCAGCAAAGATTTTGAGCGAAGAGTTCACCATTATAAATAGATGAGACAGCTGTGGAACCATCTGGGTGAAGCATACGAGGTAAAGATGAAGCAGAACATTTGTTTACGATGTTATTAGCTAGTAGATGCCAGAAGTCACGAGAGGAGTTTGATTCAGAAAGATTTCGACATTTTCTATGAATGAAGGAGTTTTTGGTAGGATGAAGAAAAAAACTGGCATGATTACGGGCATAAATATAAAGGGCATGAGTTGCAAGAGATGGATGATTACGGTACCGTCTGTGAGCCACCTATCTAGTATATTGGACAGCCTGAGAACAAGCAGAGTTAAACCAAGGTTGACGGGTTTTAGGATAAAGGAAAGTGTGTGGAATGTACGCCTCCGTATAAAGTATGTATCACATGTTTGGGGAGGATCCACTCATACAGCTCTCCTAAATAGGGTTGAGTCGAAAGCTTTTCGTCTCAACAACTCTCCTATTCTGACTGACTGTCTTCAATCTTAAAATCACCGCTGCAATGTTGCTTCTCTTGCTATCTTCTACCGTTATTTTCATGCTCACTGCTCTTCTGAACTTGCTAACTGTATGCCTCCCCCACTCCCGCGGCCTCGCTGCACAAGTCTTTCTACTTTTTCTCATCCCTATTATGTCCATCTTCCTAATGCAAAAGTTAATCAGTATATTTACTCGTTCATACCTTTTACTGGTAAACTCGGGAACTCTCTTCCTGTTTCTATTTGTTCACCATCCAACGAACTAAATCTTTTCAAGAGAAGAGTAACAAGACACCTCCCGAACTAAATTGGCCCACCCCCCTTTCTTTATTATCTTACTGTCTTCTTTATAGAGACTGACAACTAAGCGGGTTTGTGTTACCTCTTTTTGTTGTGCTTTTGGCCAGTACTTTGTGATGTAAAAAAATATATATATATATATATATATATATATATATATATATATATATAATATATATATATATATATATATATGATATAATATTGTATATATAATATATATATATATATATATATATATATATATATATATATAGATATATATACACACACACACAAACACACAGCCAACACACACACTATATATAATATATATATATTATATATATTATTATAATATATATATAATTATCTATCTATCTATCTATCTATCTATCTATCTATCTATCTATCTATCTATCTATCTATCTATCTATCTATCTATCTATCTACTATCTATCTATTACTATCTATCTATTATCTATCTATATATATATATATATATATATATATATATATATATATATATATTATTTATCGTAAAGTGATAGCTAGTTCAGCATTTATTATCTTCTTAAAGATATTTTTCTTTGTCTTAAGAGTGTCTTATTCTCTTTTGTAATCACTTTTATGACTTTCGCCGTAGCTTGTCATGTTTGCTGTATCGCGATTTCGGGTCTAAAACCCTCTTCACAGCATATGGAAGATGTTTCTCCTCAGGTAGTTTGAGGTGAGCATGATTTAAGATGCGAAGTGAAGCGCTATTTATAGCCGGTCCTGCCTGCCACGACAGCCTATTACCGATGTCGTTGATTGGTAGATAACTTTTGCTTCTCGTCTTCTTGAGTGGAGACGCTGATTGGTTGTTGGTATTCGCTTGCTTTTCCTGAAGACCAATACCAATCAGCGTCTCCCTCAAGAAGACGAGAAGCAAAACGCTCATCCTACAATCACGACATCGGTAATAGGCTGCGTGGCAGTCAGACGCCTCCTGTGGCGGAATGCCTATCATATGCAGCATTTTTGGAACCAGGTTGTACCAGGGGAGGTTTTAAGCACTTGTGGATGATCCGATCACTTTTTTATTTTTTTTTTTTTTAGTAGCCTATTAGCGAGAATTTTGAAAAAAAAAGTGGGTTGCGAGAATTGAGGAAACCTATGATGATTAAGGTGTGATGGGTAATGGGTGTAGTTAATGGTGGGGTGATGGGTAATGGGTGTGGGGTGATGGGTGAGTGAATGGGTGGGGGGTGATGGGTGATGGGTGAGGGAATAGATGGGGGGTGATGGTAATGGGTGAGTGAATGCGTGTGTGGTGAAGGGTATGGGTGAGTGAATGGGTGGGGCGTGATGGGTAATGGATAGTGAATGGGTGGGGATGATGGGTATGGGTGAGTGAATGGGTTGGGGGTGATGTGAATGGGTTGGCGTTAATACATACATTTCTACATCCATGATTTCAGGAAAGTTAGAAGGGGCTATCTGGAGAGTCTCCAGATAGCCGGGAGACTGCTGCCTCGAGCCACCATAGCCCTCCGCAGGAGCTAGCAAAAAGTCCGCCCGGAGGGCGGCTTTGCGGCTAGTATATATATACTAATATATATATATATATATATAATATATAATATATATATATATATATATATCGTGGCGGTGTGTTGTGTGTTGTGTGTGTGTGTGTGTGTGTGTGTGTGTGTGTTGGTGTGTGTGTGTGTGTATTCCAATCATACCCTTTTCCGTTAACATTTTGCTATTAGTAAACCAACATGCGAATCTTGGTTACCAAATCTAATCCTCTATCCATTACATTCCCTTTTTCAGATTTCTTCCTTCCATTTTATACACTATTAAATACTCTTATGTCCCCTCTTTGTTTCTTGCTTTTAACTTTCTGATTATGAAAGTAGATTATCATTTTACCTATGTATCAGTTTGTTCCATAGATTCCACATGTTGACTGTATTTTTTAGTATGTGTTATATATAATTGTCTGTCTCTATATCACTATCTACCCCTATATATGCCTCACTATCTGCTACTGTCTCTATTTACCTGTATGCTTCAATCCATGTATCACTATCTACTTATGTCTATGTATGTCTGAGTATGTCTGTGTCTCTATCTGCTTCTCTCTATGATTTACTCTATCCCTCGATCAAACTACTGCTTCTGTCTCACTATTTCCTTCTGTTACAGTATTTGCATCTGTCTCACTTTCTGTCCCAGCGTGTGTCTTTTTCTGTTTTACTATTTTTATCCTTGTCGTTCCTCAGTCCTAATTTCTTAGTCACAGCCTTGTCATACTACTCTGCTTCTCCCTCACAGTTCCGCCTCACACTCCAAACATCCTCTCTATGGGCACGGGACAGCAAGTGTGGACCACGGTGGGACCCTACAACGAGGGCGAGTCCATGTCCTTGATGTGTGAGGTGACTGGAGGTAAGTCGGAGAGATGGAAAGAGGGAATGAAGGGATATAGTTGAGAGAGGAAGTGGGGTAGTTATTCATACTATATTCTTCGTTTTCTTGAAGCCATGTTCCTGATAGTGAATCTATATATGGGAAAAAAGAGAGGCAAATGAAGGCAGAGGAAAACGAGTAGGAGGTATAATCGTGATATATGTTTAATTTTATCAGAAAAATGAGAGACCTTAAGGTATTTCTGCATAAGTCAAATCATTCACTAACAACACAATATCGTTGAAATAATTGTTTAATTTATGTCTTTTTATGATATATCTGAGGAAGTGGCATCTTTATGGCCGAGTCAAATATATATTAAAACATGGCCCTGCACTCTGAGCTGGGCGTGAATATTCACGAACAGCATGTCATTCTTCTTATATATGTTGTCAAGGACGTAATTCAATCAATTACTGGAATATATATTACCAGAAAAATAGTTCATTCTTTCACAAGAAAATCAACAGGATTTTGTAAATTCACCACACTTTTAGATGGACATAAAGCTAATGTCGGGATGAAAAAGTATCAACAAATAATAATTATAATAATAGTAATATAATGATATAATTAACTAGGTTACTAGAAATAATAAAAATAGTATTGATAGTAATAATAAGAATAATAACAATAATACTATAAGTAATAATAATAATAAAGATAATAATGATGGTGATGAAAAATAATAATGTTAGTAACCAATAATAAAAAAACAATAAATAATTACTGTAATGATAGTAATAACAATAATGACTAACAATGATAATTATGATGATGAAAATAACAATAATAACAATAATAGTAATAATAATCATAATAATAATAATAATAAGGATTATACAAATAATGATATGGTCATTTCGACTAGTGTGGGTATGTGGTGAGAAATATAAAGTACTCGGTCTTTAGGTCATGTATCTTTCACCAAAAAATAATAATAATAATGATAATAAATAATAATATGTTTGGTAATAATTATTAGAATAAAAATATTAATGATAATGATAATATATAATAATAATTTTGATAATGATATGTATAATACTGATTATAATGTGTAGACAAACTACCAGTTGTGAAAACAGGTGATAAATGAGACACGGGGCTGGGAAGTGAATACATTATTCCTGCCTAGTTTCGCCTATACGGGTTTCTTCAGAGGAATACGGCTCACAGTCAGTCAGTAGTAGATATGGAGGTCTGGTTACCTCCGTGGGCTATGGTGGCCCATCTCTGTCTTGTTTCGCTTGTCTTGTTCTTTCTTATGTATGTCTATGTCTTCGTCACATGCCATGGACGGTCACACCCGCAAGCGAGGCAGCCTCCCGGTTTCGATTGTCAATTTAATGAAAAATGAGCGTAGGAAGTCGAAGGTCAAAAGGGTTTTTTACATTTATTAAAAGGGTGGAAGGGCGAGGAGGGAGGCTTAGCATGGATTCTGAACCAAAGATAATAGGAGAAGGCGAGCGGAACGGAGTAGATTGCTGGAGTAATAGGCACACAGAGAGAGATACCATTAATACTAATATAATGATAATAATAATGATAATAATACAAATAATATAATTGAGTAAACTATAAGCTAGATAGATAAGTAAATGAGACAGGTTAAACATAATGAAAATATAAATTTTACTAAAACTTATAATGAAACAAGAATGAACGGAGGGGATTGCAAGAGCTAAAGTCATAAAGCAGTGTAAAAGTAAGAGGCTCGTCCGGATATCAAAGGGGTCATTTGATATGTGGCCTCATCCGAACCACGGCTAGATAGCAGGAGAGTGAAGAAGAATAAACAAAAACAAAACAAAATAAAAGATCTAACAAAACAAACCAAAAACCCAATAAATAAAATGGAGGTGGGGGGATCAGAGGTTCTGGTTCTGCACGCTCTCTTCTCACGTCTATGTGTCGGCCGGTACGGTAGGTCGCTTCGTGTCTATCGCAGTGGATTATATCGACGCAGGATCTATAGGAGATTTTCGTAATCATCAGTAACGTACCTTACTAGTTTTGCTGCTGACGCCCATCTAGTCTCTGGAGGTGTCGTCTGCCTGCCATAGTCATCAGAGCAGCCGTCGCTTCGCAATCAAGGAGGTAGTGGGCTAGGTGCTCCTCTGTGATGGCTTCACTTAAACTGCATACCTCCCCTTCACACTCTCCGCTCACGAAACGCACAGTGGGGTAACCAAGACGTAGACGCGTTATACTTACCCTGTCCCTCCTTGTAACAGGGACTGGAAAATATTACGGCTCGTATTCCGTCGCGATCTGTGCGATCCGTAGCACGTCAATGCAGTTGAGTTCTCTTCCGCACGTCTTGCCATCTCCTGAGCCTAGATTTCTGCTGTCCTACGGGTCAATCTTTTAATATGTTGGAGACTCAGAGGAATGGTTATTATAACCTGGTACGGTTTCAGTGCTCATTTAGCTTCCCAGTCTGCTGACTCATTTCCTTGGACACCCACTTGACTGGGTATCCAGACAAGGGTCACTGACTTCCCTCGCGTCTTTAGCTCAGTCAAAACGTGAAGAAGCATCGTCACAAGTCTGATATTGTCCTTAGATGGGTATTTCTGTAAGGATTGTAAGGCAGTCATAGTGTATGTGTAGACAGTAGTGTGTATGTCATCCTGGTGTAAGGCATGTGTTAATGTTGTCATTATTCCTACCAACTCAGTCTGCAGTGTTGAACAAATGTCTGATTCTCGCCAACCGTAGGTGTCTGCTCCACACACGAATGTAGCAGCCGTTCTGCCATTTTCTTTGTCAACAGAGCCATCTGTATAGTACACACGGACTCCAGGTATATGATATATGTATTAGCAAACGCCCTCCTTACTGCCCTCCTTGCACTCTTCAAACTCTCCCTTGCCACTGGAACGTTGCCTGCTTCTTGGAAAACTGTCACCATCCAACCTATCTATCCCCAAACCCAAAGACTGGAGCCATGAGACCGATTTCCCTACTCAGCTGCCCCTCTAAGATCCTGGAACGCCCGGTTCTGGTGCGTCTGAAGTGGCAGATTGGTGAGCTCCAACCCTCCCGTTTTGCTTACCATGCGAACAGGAACACAACTACGTGCCTGATGACCCTTCTTGGTGCCCTGCGTTCCCGGTCAGGCACGCAGGCCGACTGTCTTATATTTGTACCCCTCGGAAGGGACTACTGGCTGCCTATAAAGGCAGGGATATGACCAAACAGCTACCACC
>JACEEZ010013487.1:5000-60000 GCA_016584305.1 Chionoecetes opilio | reverse complement strand
CACTGGTGCTGAAATGGTATTCTGAACACATTTCTACCACTGACCTACGCACGTATATCACCACGCAACCCTAAATGTAACACCATAACAGCATATAACCGAGTTTTTATGGATAATGAGGCCTAATAGCCGCTGGTCTGCTCCTTAGATACTGATTTGTGAAGAGCTACGAATCAACTTCTGTGCAATTTCCATCTGCCTAATGCACTATTTGCCCACTAATGTCCCAGGAAATATTCGAATTTTACAATGCTAAAAGCTCGCTTCGCTCGCTTGGATAATGAGTTAAGAGACGAAATATAACTTTCTGTGCCAAATTTCTTCCTCTGCGTCTGTATCTTTCTTGCCCACAACGGTCACAAGAAGAAGAAGAAGAATTCGTGGAAACATTTACAAGCCTATATGACACCTGATTTCGGCTGAAATGGGTGTCCAAGCGAGCGAAGCGAACTTGGACAATTAGTACACGTATAGGTACACTACATTCCAAATTATATTCTCATTGATATGATATCAGGCCCTAACCTGAGACTCCTCATTCAGAGTCCTCTGGTGACAATTCCATTTTGAGCAGATCTATGTTCCCTTTCATGAAGACCAATCTCTCAAAATCGTCATCATGACGTCCGACACCTTGGACTTGGAGAACAGGGCGTCTCTCCACGGCTGCAGAGCTGGGTATAGCCTTTTTTTACTTCTGCTTCTCTGACTCTCAAACTAACTCTCAAACTGTTTACCCATATTGTTGGAGAGGCAGGTACAGTTGGTAGCCCCTGTAGTTGTGGGTCCTGAGGTCCATAAAGTCTGGAAATAATATATGAATTTGTAATATAAATTTCAGTATAAATTTTAAGTAATGGGAGTCAGAGAGGAAAAAAAACGTTACTTAGGGATATAAAAGTGCTTAGATTTTTAAACAAATATTATTGCACTTGAGTTATGAATATTACAATAATTTATATGCATGACGCTCAATATTGCTAATATAATGACTTGGACTGATGAGCTGTCACAACTGAACTAAAGAGTGAAAATGCAGTAAATCACGATAAAATCAATGTCTCACCATGAAAAAATCCTTCTCCTCATCCTTATGTGGTCTACTGCCTTCTGAGGTATCAAAGACGCGTGATCCGTGATCTCGAAAAACAGCCTCGATTTCACGGCATTCACATACTTAGGTTTGATAAGGCATAACACAGACAGCTTGAAGAGGGGATAGATTGCGGTGGCTATCAGAAAATCCATGTTATCAAAGAGGAAGTGGAATCTGGCTTTGAAAGTGGGTCTCTTATCACTAAAAGGGTTCTCCAGGAGGTATTCCAACAATGGCCGGACATTTTTAATTGCTTAGCCTTCTATACCCGGCGTTTGTCCTGGAGTACATATAGGGTAGGAAGCAAGACTCCCATGTAGGCCTCCCTCTCCGATTATAGTTTGTCGAGGCTATTTTACCACCACTGGCTTTTTACAGTGAGGTACTCGTTAATAATATCTTTCCCAACATGGTTGAAGATGGCAATGCCATTTCGCTTGATGATCATGTTGATCTGGGCCAGCTTCGTAGCGAGTACCTCACAGAGGACCTCCATGGAGTTATAGACGGAGTTCCAGCGTATGACGTTCTTAGGTTTTCAGCTTCCTGCACTCCTTGATGTTGTTGCGGCGGTGGTTGGATTTAAATTAATTTGTGCTACATAGCCTGTGTTTTGTCTTTCAACTAATGATTCACACACACAAAATGAAAACCTACGTTTATGATATTTAAATATATAAAAAATCATACAATGTAGCTTATACAATTCAGCTAGTACTGTAGTACTGTACTGACAAGTTGTTGACAGATGGCCCGCCAAATCTATTGGAGCTTTCATACTTCATATACTTTATACTACGTTATTATATTATAATTTATTATTTATTATAATTACTTGCAAGTAGTGAGTGTCGTTAGTGAATTAGTGCGTCGCAGTGGTGAGGCGACAGGGTTCTGCGCTCCTGTGAAGGAATTTTGCGACGCCATCTCCGTGCCCACAATGTGGGTACATGGGTTTTGGGCTAATGTGTTTTGCAATAATAGATTCCAATAATTTACCTACCACTGACGTTAGACTAACGGATCGATAGTTTGACTTTAGTCCTCTGTCTCCCTTCTTAAATATGGGGAGTACATTTCCCTTCCTCCACAATAACGGCACATCGCCTATCTCAACCGATTTCCTAAAAATGTGCACTAACGACTCACTAACAACCTCTTTGCATTCTTGTAATACTCTGGGATACACTTCATCTGGTCCTGGCGACTTAAAATTCTTCATTTTATCTGTACCCTCTTCCACCATTTCTGTAGTTATCACAGTATCTTTGAGTTTTTCCTCATCGCTTCATTTTAACAGCTGTTCAATTTCAGGTATTGTTAGCCATAGTAACTGTAAGTAAATAACACCGTCACCAGCATACGTAGCATACACTTACACAACTCTGGGTATGCTTGCTCTATCTATATCACTGGATTATGGCCCTCTGACCTTCCTCTCCTAGCTCATAATATACGCTCATTATATGCGGAAATGTGTCACGAGATGGTTAGATGATGGTTAGGTCAGTTTTTCTAAACATCCTGCGGTCTTTTCATAACTTCAAGTGAGAGCACACGATAAAAGAAGACATGGCTAAGTCGGCGAGGGACGTGTGATGTCATAGCCGAGCCCACCACCGCCAAACCTTGTTTCTAGTATCTACTGACATTGGGTCTCACGTAACAAAATGTACAGTAACATGTAGGATATTTCAGTTATATTACTACCGTACAGAGATAATGTTTATATGAGATCCAACCAAAAATGTGGTAAAAAAGCAATGTACTTACAAAGCGAATGTTGGAAGAAGGCCTGGGAGGTACACGTACGTACTTCGTCTATGAAAGTTCACTGATAACTGCGGCCATGGTTGACTGTCGGGAAAACAACGTTCCCTAGCGTATCCCACTCACCCTAGATGGTGCGCGTAGCCATACAGGAGTCGTGTTCAAACTCACCACGGCCACTTATGAATTTGCAGACATATTTGTGTGTGCGGAAACGGAAATCCGCAACATGTTAGTACTCCGCACATACGCAAACGAATTCGGTCATGTTGTCGAAGTTGCGGTTTGCGGAAGTTTTTTGCGGATGGGACATAGATGGGCACTTCCGCAAAAAACTTCCGCAAACCGCAACTTCGACAACATGACCGAATTCGTTTGCGGATGTGCGGAGTACTAACATGTTGCGGATTTCCGTTTCCGCACACACAAATATGTCTGCAAATTCATAAGTGGCCATGGTGAGTTTGAACACGACTCCTGTATGGCTACGCGCACCATCTAGGGTGAGTGGGATACGCTAGGGAACGTTGTTTTCCCGACAGTCAGCTTGTATTTTCCAAAACTTTCGTTAGCTTGTTGGGCTTTAAATTTCTCGAAGTGACCTATCTCTCTTTTATGTCTCTCTCACTATCCCTTTTTTTTATTATTTGTTTAAGAAAAGACAGGCAGCAATACGTGTTGCAGAGAAAACATAAATTTTTCAATAAACAAAAATAATTCTTATGAATTAAAATCAAAACTTTTTATGTTCGCCTCTTAAAAGAGTTTCCACTGAAGTCCAAGAAAGAAAAAGAAAAGGAAGAGAGGTTGGTACAAAGTATACCACGAAAAAAGATGGAAATAGAGTTGTAAGCTTGGCTAAAGTATGAGAGGGAAAAATATATGGTAAATTGTAGTTTCTAAAGTAGATATGTAGCAAATAGGTTTAGATACCCCGCAGAGGCTCTCGGTTTATATAGGTAAACGATATAACATTAAAATTCTCGCTCAATTTCAACAGCCACTGGAAAGTTAGATACTTTGTGATACCTTGTTTGCAATTTTATTTTCTATTATAAAAAACAAAGCTTTCTTCCTTATAATGCACCATTATCATTTCACTCATCCTCCTTTTATCCCTCAGACATTCACGTTTTAACCCTTTCTCCATCTTCCCTCTCTTCCTCATCTCCACTCCATCATATTACATCTGCCTCTATTCCCACCCTTTATTCTTCAAACCTCCACTTTTCGTCTATTTCCCCAGATTCATTTTAACAACTATCCTGTTTGTCTGTTAAACACAGGTAAGCCAACGCCGAAGGTCATCTGGTGGATGAACAACAAACTTTTGGATGACGTAAGTGAGCAACCGCGGCCACACTTGGTCACCAACAAACTCACCATCAACCACCTAACCCGCAGCCACCTTCAAGCGGAGCTGGTGTGCATGGCGTCCAACTCTAACAGCAGCCGCCCCGTCAAAACCTCCATCAGCATCGAGATGAACTGTAAGCCACGTTTTTTTTTTTTTTTTTTTTTTTTTTTTTTTTTTTTTTTATGTTATATCGTTTGCGTTGTGTTATTTACCCATAGTCTGATCACGTATTGGACACACGCGTTCTCCAGTTGTTACCCTCCAAAAAATAGCTTAGAGCTTATAGATCCATATTTGGGTATAGGTCGGACCATAAATTGCAAACACATCTCATGCCCATTTTCAAGGGGGACAATGATAACCCATAATTGTTAGTTACAAATATATATGACTAAGCTCTAGACCAGAGCTTCTCAAATTATGTGGACAGGCTTTTTTTTATCTCTAGAGCCAGGGACCGGCACCATATTTTTCCTTTTTGTTATTCAAAGTATCCATATTTCATGCTAGCTATCATGTTAGTAATGTAATACAAATGCACATCAATTTTTGTTTATTAGCTAGAACTGCTAAACAAACAAATCATTATTGTAAAATATCTGTGATATATATTGAAATATAATGGAGCTCAAATTATTGAAATAAATTATTAGAACAAAAAATATATACCTCTGGAAGAATCCCACGGACCGGCAGACGGTGGCTCAGGGATCGGCACCGGTCCATGGACCACCACTTTGAGAAACACTTAAAAAAGGCGGTGGCCAATAGGTTAACGCCTGCAAGTGGCGAGCTCGGTGTTACTAGTTCGATTCCCACCAGATAACAACATTTTTCTGCAACCGTCGGGTGCCTTTAGTGCACCCACATGATGCCCATTAATTATACCTTCGACGGGGAGTGCATCGGAGGACACAGGGAGGCAGCATGAGCTTCTAAAGGTAGTCCCCCCCCCCCCGTCCACACTGTGCCTCATGCACTCCTTTTTGTGATATGTACTCTTCTCCTATTTATTTTGATGCGTTAAGAATGATGATCGCACTCAAAGTCGTTGAAAATGCATCATATTGCAGTTATCTCGCCTTTTTCTCTGCTTTAGGTTAGACTTCTCGACCAACGCCCAGGTTAGGTTAGTGAACTAGCGGGGGGGTCCGGGCGCCCGCTCCCCCCAGTTGTCTTAGGTTAAATAACCAATGTCCATGTACTGTATTAAACTGGTTTAAATGTTGAGATTTTTCGAGGAATAGGTAAGTAATTCTCGTAGACTTTATCAGTTATTTAATTTTTATATATTTCCGGGCTATGTTATTCCGTAGAGTGTTTACCGGATACATCTTACGTCATCCACATAATATACTATCAGTACAAAACTACTAGTTGCCATTTTCCCCGCCCAAAACCCCGCGTTCCCGACGGGTCCCCAGGTTTGTTATGAAGGGGGAGATAACTGCAAAATAAGGCATTTCCGAAGTTTTTAATGTGACCATTTGTCTATGACAAATCAATGCCGTTCTTAGACGTCCTTGTTACGCAGAAAGAGGAATCATTCATCACAAACGTCTACGTGAAACCAACGAACACCGGACACTGCTTCAACGGAGAAAGCGAATGCCCACAGAGATATAAAGACTCCACAATCGGTGCTTACATCAGAAGAGCTCTCACACACTGCAGTACATGGCAACTTTTGCACAAAGAAATCGAGCGATCCACTCAAGTCATCATCAGCAACGGCTTCAGCGAGAGAGACATCAACCGTCAGACTAAGAAAATCATGGAGAACTGGTACAACCCTAACGCCACAAAAAAGAGTCAAGACATGACTATCTTCTACCGGGCTTTCTTCTCCACCGCTCACCAGGAAGAAGAAAGAATAATATCACAAATCGTCCACCGTAATGTGAAACCTGCAGACCAACAGAGGAGAATAAAACTACAAATTTATTACAAAAACAAGAACACCAGCAACCTCCTTCTCCGTAACAGCCCAAGCCAGACGAAGGAGACAAAACAAAAGTCCTATGTCGTATATAGGATCACATGCAAAAGAGGAAACTGTAAAGTCCTCCCCTCATCCTACATCGGCATGACGACAACGAAGCTGTCCAGACGTCTTACTTGCCACCTACCTTCCGGAGCCCCAAAAAGTCACCTATTTGAACAACATGGCATCATCATAACAAGAACATTTCTAGAAGAAAATACAGAATTGGTCGACATGTGTGCAGATGTGCGGCGACTTCCAATTCTAGAAGCACTATACATAAAAGAGGTCAATTCCAAGCTTAACGTACAGGCAAACGACCTACAAACTCTACCCAGCATGAAAAGACCCTCTATATGTCCTCCGATGCACTTGCAATCGAAGATTGCCATTGGTTAATGGGTAGCATGTGGGTGTTCTTATGCAACTCGATGGTTGCAGAAAGGTATTGATGTAAGTGGATATTCGCCCTCATTAGGGATCGAACTTTGATTACCGAGCACGCCAGTCGGAGACGCTAACCGCTCTGCTACCACCTCCCCAAATATATGTGTCATTCACCCATGGTCTTTTCCACGCAATTCGGACTCGCGATTGCCAGTTTCATCCTCCCGGTGCGAGCTTGGATCTCATTATTACCGATCTTTGGGTAATGCTGGGACATCACACATCACACACACCCATCTCCTGGCTCAAGGGGGACAGTAACCGCCCAAATGTGTCGGTTAAAAATCCGCGGGAACAGTGAAGATTTGAACCAGCTAACCACAGAATGGCAGGCCAACGCTCTATCCACTTGACCACTGTGGCGGTTGTGTGTTTGTGTGTGTGTGTGTGTGTGTTTGTGTGTGTGTGTGTGTGTGTGTGTGTGTGTGTGTGTGTGTGTGTGTGTGTGTGTGTGTGTGTGTGTGTGTGTGTGTGTGTGTGTGTGTGTGTGTGTGTGTGTGTGTGTGTGTGTGTGTGTGTGTGTGTGTGTGTGTTATCTGAATATAGTTCTACATTATCATTGTGGGTTGAGGTGACGATTCATCATGTGGGATATCCTTGGGTGACTATTATTTAGGTGGACATTATGGGGTAAAAGTGCCTCAGGTGATCCACGAGTAGTAGTACAGTAGAAGTATCACTGGTGATGGTAATAGTAGTAGTAAGTAGTAGTAGTAGTTGAGATACCTCCCTATGACACATTCATAACAAGTTACAGACCACGCTTCAACCTGCCTCTTCTTATTATCTGTAATAGCTATTTTTTTTCAGTGTTAAAAAATTAAGATTCAGAAAAATCAATCCACAAAACAACGAATCAAATGGTGATGATGGGTCAAACACAACTTAAGGAAACCACAGCCCAACCTATCACTAAAAATATAAGCCTAACACCTCAACCTACACAATCCTAAATGTCTAACACTTCAAACTCTAAACCTAAGCCAACTTAACCTCATCACGAGTTATCCTCTTTCTTTCCACAGTCAAGCCGCTTTCTGTCAACGTTCTTAGTCCCCGGGAACCACTGTCAGCTGGTAGAGTTTACGAATTGGTGTGCCAGAGTGTTGGGGCAAGACCACCAGCTTCCCTGACGTGGTGGCTTGACGGCCTACAGCTTACCAACGCCTCTACCTCCGTGAGTATACATATATAGAAAGAGGGCAAGGAAGTAATTGTAAATATACATGTTTGAGGAAGGACTTTCCAAAAAATAAGGAATGGCGAGGCACGAAAAGATGGAAAAATATGCGAGAGAGAAATGTTAGGGAAAGGATAAGAGGGTAAAGAAAGTGAAACGAGATCCTTGGAAGGAGAAGGGAAGAAGAGATCGGAATCAGGGGAGGATAAGGAGCGACATGGAGACAGAGAAGTAACAAGGAAAGTTGCATGGGACGAAGGAAGGGAGATGTAAAGGAGAAGAGAAAGATTGAAGGGTAAGTAGATTGGATATAAATAAATAAAATGATGAAAAGTGAGGAGACTGATTCGAGCAAGAGACGTAAGAAGAGGAGAATGAGAAGGAAGCTGAAAATTCGTACGGCACTAGGGAGGAAAAAGAACTTCTGATAGCAGGAGTTTTAAAAAAAATACTGTGAAATCGAAAATGAGGGTATGCAAAAGGGAAAACTGAAAGCAAAATAAGGCAATGCAGAGGTAGGGCCTTGTGCAAATATCATAAACACAAATAAATTCAAAACAAAATATCTAAAACATTAAATAATATAACAATAATTAATAATATCCACTAAGCACTACTAAAGAGTATGGAATATAGAAGCCCAGGTTCTTGTACTTTGCTTTAATATGCATAATTTTGTATAATAACAAGTCTTATAATTCCAACACCCCCCCCCTTGAAACAAATATTTTGCCTTTTTTATTTAATTCTCTCTCTCTCTCTCTCTCTGTCTCTGTCTCTGTCTCTGTCTCTGTCTCTGTCTCTCTCTCTCTCTCTCTCTCTCTCTCTCTCTCTCTCTCTCTCTCTCTCTCTCTCTCTCTCTCTCTCTCTCTCTCTCTCTCTCTCTCTCTCTCTCTCTCTCTCTCTCTCTCTCTCTCTCTCTCTCTCTCTCTCTCTCTCTCTCTCTCTCTCTCTCTCTCACACAGACCGCCAGCTCCGGGAATGTCACACTCAGCACCCTTTCCTTCGTGGCCAAGGACAACGATGGCGGGAAGTACCTCAAGTGTTTGTCAGAATCTCCCATGATCCGCCACACGCCTCTACAGGACCAGTGGCGCCTTGAAGTACACTGTAAGTGTTCATGAAGTTTGTGGGAGATTAAACTCCCTACCCTCCACCTATTTATTTATTTCTCTCTCTCTCTCTCTCTCTCTCTCTCTCTCTCTCTCTCTCTCTCTCTCTCTCTCTCTCTCTCTCTCTCTCTCTCTCTCTCTCTCTCTCTCTCTCTCTCTCTCTCTCTCTCTCTCTCTCTCTCTCTCTCTCTCTCTCTCTCTCTCTCTCTCTCTCTCTCTCTCTCTCTCTCTCCTTTTCTCGCAAAAAATTTTAATTACTTTTTTTCTGTCATCATTACTGCCAATTCTCTAAACGAAGCGAACTCTATTACGTTTTATCTCTGTTTCTTTTTCTAAATATATTTTTAACATAGATACTTTATATTAGGTTTCTTCTTGTTTTCTACAAGTAACAGGATTGGCTATTTTCATTGACTGATATATCGCAGGAAAATAAAGTATTTACGAGACAGTTTTGGGCTTTACGATATAATTACAAATTGTCGGATATCTATTAAAGCAATACGCATTAAACATTCAGTACAACATATGTTCGTGAAAATATCTTTCACTAGACTAACTCGTTATAAATCAACTGAACTTCAAAATTGAAAATATCTTGAACTGGACTCGAAGTTAAGACTTGAAGTGACATATAAGAAAAAAACAAATTTATAAAACTATGTTATATATGATAGTAATTGGTGTTTTTTTGGTGTGTGCTATACTCTTATAAATCAACTGAACTTCAAAATTGAAAATATCTTGAAAATATCTTGAACTGGACTCGAAGTTAAGACTTGAAGTGACATATAAGAAAAAAACAAATTTATAAAACTATGTTATATATGATAGTAATTAAGTGTTTTTTTGGTGTGTGCTATACTCGACTCCTATCTCGCTATTATATTACATGATTACAAACCAATTTGGTTACGTAATCTCTCGCCGTTCTTTGAGTTTGTCTGACATTGAGGAATGAAAATTACACGAGATGAAGCAAACCAGATTGGATGCATTTTCTGAAAAGTTTATCAAGATATAACAAGGACAGACTGTAGCGGAATTCGATTTTATGCAATAACCGTCCACCCCGATAACAGAAGACAAAAAAGCGGATGTGTATGTGTATTTATGTGTGTGTGTGTGTGTGTGTGTGTGTGTGTGTGTGTGTGTGTGTGTGTGTCATTTACCCATGGTCTGGCCTACGGAAAGTTGACTCACGATCGCCAGATTTATCCTCCAGGAAAGAGCTTGGAGCTCATAGTGACCGATCTTTGGGTAATACTGGGACCTTACGCACCACTCATACCATTACCCTATCTTCTTGCGCAAGAGGAACGGTACCGTCAGCAATTGTCAGTGAAAAATCCCCAGGAACGAGCGGGGATCAAAAGTGCGACTGCATGATGACTAGACATGCTTTAAACCTTCTTTAGAAACTCTTAACCGCTCTCTGTGTGAGTGTATGTGCATGTGTGTGTGTGTGTGTGTGTGTGTGTGTGTGTGTGTGTGTGTGTGTGTGTGTGTGTGTGTGTGTGTGTGTGTGTGTGTGTGTGTGAAGAGGTTTGTGTTAGGTTTTAAAACAATGGAATAAGATGACAGGAGATGATATCATTAAGCCCTTTGGAACCAACCAATCCAATACAGTATCCACCACTACCACCACAACTTCGCGGCTCCCTTCCATTTTTTAGCCTACTGGGGTGGTCTGGTGGTTTAGTTTTATGGGAGCAGTAATGGGGCGTGTTTATGTGGCGCTTATCTCAGGACCCCGTAAACCTTCACGTATGATGTGGCAGCACAAGGTAGTCATCTTCCCCATCCTCTTATCCTCTCTCCATCCCCTTCTCTCTTCCATTTCGTTTCTCTTCCCATTCTTACCTCCCTTCTCTTTATGTGGCGCGACCAACAAAGAGTGCTTGTTGGGGGTTATTATAGTGAGTGTGGTGGTGGGGTGTGTTGTGATGGTGGTGGTTAGATTGAGGAGGGCGTTAGTGGTTGTGGTATCACCACCACGGTGGCAGTGGTGACCTTAGTAATGAACACCAAAATAGTATATCGGTTAATTGTTCAGCTATTTCATTAATATTAAATGCTTAATTGACCGAAATATTATTGATAGTGTAAAAATTGTCACTTCACTGTACTTAGTAAAACATGTTTAGCCAGTATTGTTCTACACGGTGTAGTTAGTGTATGCACTTTTAAACTCAACTCTTAGTTGTAATTATGTGTGGTGATAAAAGTAGGTGGATAAACACTGTGAACATATATACATGTATTTTAGTACAACAATTTACACTGTTCTTCTTGTGAGAGCAACAGTGGACGGGTGGCGGGTGTAGTGTTCTTAACACGCTCGTCCATCACAGACATAACGGCAGGATTACATCATAGTGTAGTAGTACTGCTGGTAGCCTTATCAGTCTTGTAGATTTAAGGGAATTGCAGGGACGATCAACAATATATATATATATATATATATATATATATATATATATATATATATATATATATATATATATATATATTTAATGCAATACCTAAATCAGTAAACAAATGTTGAGTTGTCGGACAAATTCGCATTGCCACGACAAGGAACATATAATATTACAAAACAAAAACAAAAAATAATGCTATTAAAAAAAAACTTCGCCTGATGCGTCCCCTGACGAGGCAACAACAAACATGATAAGTGAATGTTACAAATAGGTAGATAATACATATCATAAGCTCGAACTTAACCTTAAAGTATCAATTAATATAAAATAAATAGTACAATAAATGACCCTCGGCAGGAAAAAGGCAAGGACAGGCCAACACTACCGAGACAGCAAAAATCCTCACGACAAGTATACGTGCCTGTCCGGACAAACAAAAAGCAGCCCTCCACCCAAAAAAAGGGAAAAAAGAAACAGACCGTGAACGAAGGTTGTTGTACAGGACAGTAGAGATAGTAGGTGACGAAAGAACAGGAGACGGTGAAGAGATCGGGGGAGGGGAGAAAAATATCTTCAACCTGCCACGTGGACTACCTTTGAAAAATTTGAAGTAGAATTATATTTCTTTTATTCTTTTCAATAATGCCTGTGAGTCACAAGAAAGGGCCTGCAAATTAAGGAGATAGCATAAGATAAGATAAGATTTTCATCCTATCTAGACACTTTGCAAGTACCAACTACAAGGTTATTGACTATACAAAGCGCCGCCACGTCAGCATGAACTAGGCGGACTCGAACATGGATAGCATGGACAGACGTTCAGGTGCGGACTAAAAAAGTCTCTCCAACACGGATGGACAATGGCGTGGCTTAACTATGCTGCTTGCGGATCATTACATTGTGTGCTCGAAAAGTTTGGAGCTTCTCTCGCACCGAAGCATAAAACACCTGAAGCGATAATAGTTAAATCTGCACGAAGTCATCTGTTGAGTAGACTGGCACACGTGGCTTAAGAAGCAAGTCATAGGGCAATCGTTTGTCTGAGCCATACATGATGTAGTGAGTAGTTTTGCCCGTAGACTAGTTAAATAAACCATTGATGCAAGAGGCAACGTGGGAAAGCCAATCTTCCCAAGCGTCGTGGAGTTGACCTGCAACATGACGAAGAACTTCCAAAACTTTCCTGTTAGTTCGCTCGACCAAACCATAGGAGGCAGCGTACTGGACAGTGATGAGAGTTTGGGTGATATTGTACTGTTTACACATATTTTGAATCCCACGAATGAAAATTTCTTCAGAAGGGAAATTAGATGAAATGTGTTGCACTTTGGATGTTAAGAAGTCGAAGAATTTTACATAGTCTGAGAAGTTAGGTGAGAGATATACAGCACAGATAAACTGTGCCATATGATGGGATTCCGCCACGGGGGGCGGAACCTATACCACACACACACACACACACACACACAGACAGACACACTTGCGCTTATATTATTATAGACTTCACCATAACACTCATAAGACCACGCAGATATATCCCATACACACGTGATGAGTTTCTCCCGTCTGTAATTATTAATCTACTGCCTAGAAATCCTTTTCTCCCTCAGTATGCGATGGTATGGAGGAATATTTTAGTATAACATGGCGGTAACAGCTCAAAATTCCCCTCCTCCTTCTCCTCATTTGTCTCTTCCATTAGTCCTCTGGCCTCCGTAATCTGTCCCTCATGCCACTTTTCATATATCTATGCCCCGTTTTATAGTAATTACTACCTTCCTTTTTCCTCCTCTTTTTCTTCTAATTTTTTACTCCTCACCCTTCTCCTCCTTGTGTTTCTCTTTCGGTACTCTTGCTTCCTATTATTCTCATTAGACAATCTCAAAAATGAGAGCATAACTCTCGTGGCATCTCCATGCAGCTTTGTGGATACGTGTTCTCACGCCTTATACATATTCAAGGCAGCATTGGGGATGCCTTAGAAGCCTCCTCACTCCTGCGGCTCAGGCTTGTATATTGCGCGCCATGTACATTATCCCTATGACTATGCTGCTTATATCATATGCATATGCTTGACCTCTGCGCGCTAGCAAACACACACACACACACACGCACACACACACACACACACACACACACACACACACACACACACACACACACACACACACACACACACACACACACACACACACACACACACACACACACACACACACACACACACACACACACACACACAAATATGCATGTAAGGGTACTCCGTGGTGTAGGGGAAGCACGCTCGGTTCACAACCGAGAAGTCCCGGGTTCGATCCCCGGGCGGAGCGGAAACAGATGGGTTGTTTCCTTAAAAAATCCTAGCCCCTGTCCACCCAGCAGTGAATGGGTACCGGGTATTAGCCGGGGTTTGTGACCTGCTCTCCGGGGTGCTGGCTTCGGCCAACACAAAGCACTAAGGATGAATGATAAAAATGTTGATATGGAGACGGGGCCACACGAGCATTGCTCTGGCCCTGTAAAATACAACTAGATGAATACAACTAGATGAATACACACACACACACACACACACACACACACACACACACACACACACACACACACACACACACACACACACACACACACACACACACACACACACACACGAGCGCCTAACATCTGATCTTTCTATAATTTATGATTGGGGCAAAGCAAACCTTGTTTTGTTCAATCCCTCAAAAACCCAATTTATTCACCTATCTACTCGACAAGACCTACCAGATAATTATCCCCTCTTCTTCAATGACACTCAAATACCTCCTTCTTCTACAATGAACATGTTTGGACTATCCTTTACTAAAAATCTGCACTGGAAATCTCACATCTCATTTCTTGCAAAAACAACTTCTAAGAAGTTAGGTGTCATGTGGCGTCTGCGTCCTTTTTTTCTCCCTCCCAGTTGCTTGCTCTCTATAGGGGCCTTATCCGCCCATGTATGGAGTATGTATCACATGTTTGGGGGATCCATTCATACAGCTCTCCTAAACAGGGTTGAGTCAAAAGCTTTTCGTCTCATCAACTCCCCTCCTCTGACTGACTGTCTTCAATCTTTAAATCACCGCCGCAATGTTACTTCTCTTAATTGTTATCTTCTACCGTTATTTTCATGCTCACTGCTCTTCTAAACTTGCTAACTGCATGCCTCCCCCCTTCCCTTGGCCTCGCCGCACAAAACTTTCTACTCATTTTCGTCCCTTTCTGTCCATCTTCCAAATGCAAGAGTTAATCAGTATCTTTAATCTTTCATCCCTTTCACTGGTAAACTCTGGAACTCTCTTCCTGTTTCTATTTTTCCACCTTCCTACGACTTAAATTTTTTCAAGAGAAGAGTGACAAAACACCTCCCGAACTAAATTGGCCCACTCCCCTTTCTTTATTCTCTTATTGTCCACTTTATTGGTTCCTTGCACTGACGTCACGATCTAGCGGCTTCAAGCCAAATGCCGCCCGTCGGCGCACTGATTTTCTAGGTGGAGGACCAACAGCTGATCGGCGAGGCTGAAGATGTCAACAAATATGGTAATATCCCCCTTCCAAATATATGTATATCAGTATAAATGATATACTGTTATCTTCGGAAATGTTTGTTATATAATATTATCACATAAAACATAGTAAAACACACTAAAGAAATGTCATTATGATACTCTGAAGAAATATGCATGAAATTAATATTCACTCAAACTCGTCGCCATATAAATGTTTGCGAGACAACTTTTAACATGGAGCATATCAATAGATACGGAATTACATTAGTTTTTCATTGATATATTTAGTTTTCTGATAAATTAATTAACACCATGCATAAATTTGCGTTAACTGAATAAATAACACCATCAATCGTGTAATTTTCTCTATTGATGATGTTATTTATATACTTATATGTTTCTGTTTCTGATAAATTAATTATCACCATGCATAAATTAGCTTTAAAAAAATAAATAACATCATCAATCGGGAACATTACCCGATTGATGATGCTATTTATTTAGTTAACGCTAATTTATGCATAGTGCTAATTAATTTATCAGAAAACGAAAAATATCAATGGAAAGCTAGTAAAATACCGCTTCTATTGATATGCTCCATGCTAAAAGTAGTCTCGCAAACTTTTATATGGCGACAAGTTTAAGTGAATATTTATTTCATGCATATTTCTTCAGAGTCTCATAATGTCATTTATTTAGTGTGTTTTACTGTTTTTTATTTGATAATATTATAGAACAAACATTTCCGAAGATAACAGTATATCATTTATACTGATACACATATATTTGGTTGGGGAAAATTACCATAAGCGGGCAAACACGGGCGGCAAGTGGAGTTTGTTGGTCCTCCACGCTTGCATCTCCTGTGTCTGTCGCCTGCACAACGAGGTCATATATGATATATATGTGTCGTCACGTGCAAGGCACCTATAGGGACTGGCAACTAAGCGGGCTTTGTGTTGCCTCTTTTTGTTGTCTCCTGGCCAGTCCTTTGTGATGTAAAAAAACAGAAAACAGAAACACACACACACATACACACACAAACACACACACACAAACACGCACACACACACACACACACAAACACAAACACACGCACACACACACACACACACCACACACACACACACACACACACACACACACACACACACACACACACACACACACACACACACACACACACACATACACACACACACACACACATCTCACACACGGGGATTTTTTACTGATAAATTCGGGCGGTTACTATCCCCCTTGAGCTAGAGGATGAGTACGTGTGGTGTGTGAGGTCCCAACATTACCCCAAAATCGGCTATAATGAGCTCCAAGTTCGGTCCGGGAAGGTGAAACTGGCGATCGGGAGTTCGACTCGCGTGGACAAGACCATGGGTGGATTACAAACACACACACACACACACACACACACACACACACACACACACACACACCACACACACACACACACACACACACACACACACACACACACACACACACACACAAGCACAGTACGTATTGACCTTCTAGAATTACACAAAATCAACGCAAGTTACACCATGCTTACATCAATTACAGGTATTTTTCAATGTCTATCTCGTCCAATCCCTGCTTTTACCCGTCATAACTACTGTCGTTACCATTGTCACCAGGATCTTTACTGGCTATTCCTGAAAAAAAATACTTGCCATTCCACAGGGCCTTGCGTGCCACCAGTATCTATCTTGCATTCCCGCTCTTATAAGCCGATGAAAGATTTGATTACCGGCTTAGAGGGCTACGCTACACTTAAAGAATTCCCGAGCATTATGCTTACGCTGACATATTGAAGTTTATAGTTAGCTTCCCATTCGAATTGTATGAGTTTAGGGCACCTTCGCTGTTGCCATTCACATTTCCGTGCGCTCATTGTATTTTATGATTGCCATGGCACGCCATGCAGTGACTTCTCTGTTTGTCCCACTGATTTTGTGACATTAAAAATGTGTTTGATGAAGTTTTCCTTCTGATATGTGACTAAGCGTGTCTAAAAACGCTATTTCGCTACAATTGTGCCTGGTTTCTAGTCAGCGCATGAAGTGCCACACGCTCACTTTCTTCACGCTAAGAATGTCTTACTTCGAGTACTAAGTATGTAACAACATTTATGTACAACATGCTGCTTTGGAAGACCCTCACGCTCTTCCTCTCTTAATCTAGAAATTTTTAGATAATTTTAATAACTAATACGAGTATATATATATATATATATATATATATATATATATAATATATATATATATATATATATATAAGAAAGAGAAGAATAGAAAGATAGAGTATATAATATATTTTGTATATATATTAAAATATGAAATGTAATATCACATCAGATGTAAAAGTTATAGCTTCAACGTCTATAATTTATTAAAATACTATAAAATATTATATTACACGTAACTATAGCAATAAATATAGCAAATTCTATAATCACATCTCTGCATCATCTATATATAGTTATTATTATTATTGACCTCTATTACTATGCTACATATATATAATATTACTATGTAATAAATATATCGCTATTTTATGGAAATTGCACTTTAAACTACTGTGTATCATATAAGATACCACCGCATTAATACCTTAACCTTTTTAATTGGTAATGATATGCGTATCAACGATCTAAATTCTAAATATATTGAAAATGTAATTTTCTATGTTCCACAGTTCCCATAACGATTAAATCAAATTGCCACAAATCCACGTCCCATTATCCGAAATTATTTTGGACCCCATTTGAGCTATATGCTAACAATTATCATTACTTTGATCTCAACATTATGTATTTGCAACAACAGCTCGCCTCCTGTAAATGACACAAGAAAAAATCGATAGCTAAGACGTTAACCTTCTCTTCCGTACGTGTACAGGAGAAAAACTAATCTTCGGCCTAAATTGTCTGCATATTTTAGTAATGTGTCCTACCAATTAAAACATTAGGTCGCTAAATTACACAAATTGACAGTCCATAAGCCTGGATTTTATTCTAACTATTTAGCTATAGTAGATGCTTACTAAAATTCTCTCATTATGTAAACCTAAAAGTACAGCTCGACCCTCGGCAATACCATGAGTCCATGACATAATTACCAGAAGAGATTAACGTACTTCGAGTGTAACGTGCGAGCCAATCCTTGGGTCTACAAGGTTGTCTGGCATCATAACGTAAGTGTCCTAACCAATATATAGGAACACATTAGTGGTGTCGAGCTAGGTATTACAACTTTAACTCTTTCATTAAGTTTTAACTCAGTTTCATTAATGTACCATAAAAGTATCATTAATGTACCATAAAAGTATCATTAATGTACCATAAAAGTATCATTAATGTACCATAAAAGTATCATTAATGTACCATAAAAGTATCATTAATGTACCATAAAAGTATCATTAATGTACCATAAAAGTATCATTAATGTACCATAAAAGTATCATTAATGTACCATAAAAGTATCATTAATGTACCATAAAAGTATCATTAATGTACCATAAAAGTATCATTAATGTACCATAAAAGTATCATTAATGTACCATAAAAGTATCATTAATGTACCATAAAAGTATCATTAATGTACCATAAAAGTATCATTAATGTACCATAAAAGTATCATTAATGTACCATAAAAGTATCATTAATGTACCATAAAAGTATCATTAATGTACCATAAAAGTATTATTAATGTACCATAAAAGTATCATTAATGTACCATAAAAGTATCATTAATGTACCATAAAAGTATCATTAATGTACCATAAAAGTATCATTAATGTACCATAAAAGTATCATTAATGTACCATAAGAGACAAATAAGTTTTTTAGTTGGTTTCTTTATCGAGGGTCGCATATCGTTGGCTTTTCCATTTTATCGTTTACTTGTTAGCTCTTTATGTCTCAGTTTATGTTCATAATGTTGTTGCAGCAGTATAAGTAGTGGAAGTAGTTGCAGTAGATGTAGAATTGTAACCGGTGTTATAAGCAGTAGCAGTATGTAGAATAGCAGTATGGATATATATATATATATATATATATATATATATATATATATATATATATATATATATATATATATCTCTCTCTCTCTCTCTCTCTCCTCTCTCTCTCTCTCTCTCTCTCTCCTCTCTCTCTCTCTCTCTCTCCTCTCTCTCTCTCTCTCTCTCTCTCTCTCTCTCTCTCTCTCTCTCTCTCTCTCTCTCTCTCTCTCTCTCTCTCTCTCTCTCTCTCTCTCTCTCCTCTCCTCTCTCTCTCTCTCTCTCTCTCTCTCTCTCTCTCTCTCTCTCTCTCTCTCTCTCTCTCTCTCTCCTCTCTCTCTCTCTCTCTCTCTCTCTCTCTCTTAATATATATATATATAATATATATATATATATATATATATATATATATATATATATATATATATATATATATACATATATATATATATATATATATATATATATATATATATATATATATATATATATTTTATATATATATATATAATAATAATATATATTTGGGCAGGCGGTTAACGTCTCCGGGAGGCGTTCTCGGTGACCCGAGCTCGATCCTCGATGACGGTTGTAATATCCTTTTAAAATCTTTCTCAGCACCGTATATATAAATACTAGCCGCAAAGCCGCCCTCCGGGCGGACTTTTTGGCTAGCTCCTGCGGAGGGATTTTATGTATTGATGTTATGTATTTATGTATGGGATATTTATGTATGGGATATTTATGTATATATATATACATAAATATATATATATATATATATATATATATATATATATATATATATATATATATATATATATATAAAATATATATATATATATATATATATATATATATATATATATATATATATATATATATATAATATATATATATTCAACAAACCAGCCATAAGTGACCACCCAAAGATCCCTTCTCTCCTCCCAGGGCGTAGAAGTGGAACAAAACGTTTCAGGGGGTGTGATCGTAAGCAACCAGTCGCTCGTCATTCAGCGGGTGAAGCGACACCAGACGGGCCTTTACACCTGCGTAGCATCCAACATCGAGGGTGACGGCCAGAGCAACGCAGTAAACCTTAGGGTGCAGTGTGAGTACCGGAACGTGGAGTGGCGAGTGGATATGGGGTTGACGAAAGGGTGAAAGAGGGGTATGGTGAGTTAAATGTGTATGTAAGATGGTTGAGTGGTAACTAAAGGGAAGAAATAGGAAATGGAGGGACATAAAAGCGTGTTGAGGGGTGTGAATGTTGAAGACAATACTGTAGATATTGTGTCTGTATGTAATGGGTGATCATTTGATAACAAAGTGGCTGTGCTTGTAGTAATGAAAGTGTTGGAGTTTTGGAGCGGGACGTGATATGGCATGTGGCGATGTGTAAATGTGCGATGGTTATGTACTGCAAGTAAATGTTTGGTGGTGGTAGCGTTTGTGAGAGTAACAGGCCAGTGATAATTACTAATAAAAATAAAAATAAATATTTGATACAATCACCACCTATGTCTGAGCACCCCCATCCCCTTTTCCCGTTACAGACATATATTATGTATGACAAATTGAACTTCATTACCGACGCATCCATTGTATGGGGGTCAACAAAATTATGGTAGATTATAAATATTACTCTGCTATTCCATGTTCAAACATAAATCTATCAGACCGACATGCCGGACACGCCTAGTTCTTGTCAATATACCACTGGCACCATAACCATATGCAAGTGGTCGGCGACCCCAGATTTACGAGCACTGTGGACCGATTGGCTGGCTATACACAGTAATTTTCATTAAAATCATTGCTTTAGTGGCATGCAGCTATGTCCTGGGCCTTGACCCCATCAAACATCACAACGGGTCCACAATGAGATTCCACATGTCATGAATTTTTTGCTTCAATAAAACGTTTTCTTTATTTCTTTCCACTACAGATGCTCCTGTATGCGCCGACGGTCAAGTGCACGTGTACGGGGCGGCACGACACGAGGAGGTCTCCGTCACGTGCCGCCTGGACGCCGTACCTCCTGTCGTCCACTTCTACTGGAGATTCAACAGCAGCGGGGATGTGGTAGATATTGCTGAGAGCCACGTAGCAACGCAGGGTCTCCAGTCATCCCTCTCATATGTGGCGCGGACCGAACTGGACTATGGGACACTTCTTTGCTGGGGCGAGAATCACCTAGGTAAACAGAGAAAACCCTGCGTGTATAAAGTGGTGCCGGCGGGACCACCAGACCCGCCGGACAACTGCAGCCTCATTAATCAGACGACGGAGGCACTGAGGGTCAAGTGCCAGCCTGGCTACGATGGCGGCCTCCTCCAAAAGTTTATCATCGAGGCTTATGAGGCGGAGACGATGAGGCTCCTGCTCAACATTTCCGAGAATTCCGTCCCAAATTTCTCCCTTAGAGGCCTGGAGTCAGGGGCTTCGTATCTGATATTCGTTTATGCCTCTAACGAGAAGGGGATAAGTGAGAAGAAACAAATGCAAGGCTACACACTCAAGGATGTGGCCGAGAAACGCACAGCCCAAGTGCGCCCACCACCAGAAAAACTGGTTCCTATCACCCCAATATTGGCAGTGGTGGTGGGTGTTGTGGGGTCCTTGGTACTGGTGGCGATAGTTGCTGTAGTGGTGGTCAGCCTCAAGAGGAAAAACCGGCCCAGGAATAAAACCATAACTCTACAAATTCAGACGTCACTTGCAGACACCAGGGACTTAGACGACAAGAACCCGGATCTCATTCCTTCGAACGGTGAGCCTCTTTGCTTCTACATTGTTTAAATCCCCCCCCCCCCTTTACCCTCCCATTCTTGTTCTCTATTTTCGCGTTTTCAAATGTGTGTGCCCCCATGAGAGGATTATTGAGCATCTGCTCGATACATCTACAATTTTAGGATTTCCTACTCATTGCATAGTAAGGAATGTCATACATGAAAACAATGCATGGCAGAGCGTGATAAGAACATTAATAAAAGCTTGAATTAAAGATTAAATCAAAAACATTCCCGCTGCCACAGGACGTATACTAAGTTGTTCCATATCAGCTAACCGCGTACACACGAATTACGTAAAAGCTGCAGCATGAAAATCAATACAGTATACAGAAGCAGCGGGTGACAGTATCCCCTATAATAAATTCCAGTGCAATATACATTCAATCCCGGAAAAAGGTAAATTTATAGCTCAACATACTCTCTTTGAATGCGTTGCTTGTAAATAGCCGAACACATCCAAAGCAAAAATCAAGTAACGGCTTTTACAGTGGAATAACACTACCTATACAGAAAATCGTCCATCATACGTAGTATACTCATTAAAGTAATCGTCCAGACCCATTTTTTCTTTGCATAATTATGTTGAATGTTCATACAAAATACCTAATCCACAAAAAAAAATTCATTTCCACGCCATATATCCCTAAAAACATGACTTTTGTAGAAAGCGCGGGAAAAACAACAGCCCCATTCCAGCCGTGGCGCGAAACTTGCTGGTAACGTCACGGCAGGCAGCCTCCCAGCCCGGTGCTCATACAAATAGACGTAAACTCAGAAAAAAATATATTACTTGAAGAATTTTTGGTGTTTCTGAATTTTTTTTTCTTCGATATGGCATATACATGCATCCTTTATGGATACAGCAAGAAAGCTGTGCCTTTCCAGAGAGCTTAGCACCCATGTCCGACCTATTTGGCCAGGTTATACGTGTGCAGCGCCGGGGAGTGGCGGGCGAGAGGCGCGCAGCAAGACAATCTGCTTCACACCGCGCGCCTCTCACCCGCCACCCCCCGGCGCTGCACACATATATCCAGGCCAAATAGGTCGGAAATGGGTGCTAAGCTGTCTGAAAAGACACAGCTTTCTTGCTGTATCCATAAAGGATGCACACACAATATGCCATATCGCGAAAAAAAAATATCATAAACACCCAAAATTCTTCATGTACTATATTTTTTTCTGAGTTTACGTGTATTTGTATGAGCACCGGGCTGGGAGGCTGCCTGCCGGCCGTGACGTCACCGAGCCGTGGTCCGTCGTCTGCTGGTCGTCAGATGTGTTTTGATAGCTCGGGGAATTTACAGGTTTTGAATGCGGATCATTTAAAACGGGTGACTGGATGCAAAAAGTGACAACATATTGTTGATATACTCGATAATGGTATATTTTGACTGCATTAAATCAGGAATGATGAAATGGTCTTGGACGATTACTTTAAACCCCGAGCTGATGTAGTTATGAGGTGGACTTTAAACATGCACTACCTTGATGCACCTCCTTGCCGACATGCTTTACTCCCTCTTACTTTCTCAACACTGCTCTTACCCTCTGTAAGTCACGCTGAGCCACATTGAATATGAAATGTAACTAAATTAGAGTTGCCAAATGTCCATATTTTCCACGACATGTCCGGAATTAAGGCGCCGACGTCTGATTCCGGGGAGTTTCTGAAAATTCTCACAATGTCCGGAATTTCAGCTTCCATCACTTTCATGGAAAAGCACAATCAATTAGAGATGGACCGGATGCCAATTTTTCAATATTTTCAGATGTGAATGCGGATGCAGATATATATTTTCAATAATCTTGGGATGCGGATGTGGATGCGGATACTTTTGAGTAACACTTTACCTCCCACTCTCGTCTGCACAAACAAATCCGAGAATATTTCCTCTTTTTAACTAGATGCACATGAACTCTCTCTCTCTCTCTCTCTCTCTCTCCTCTCTCTCCTCTCTCTCTCTCTCTCTCTCTCTCTCTCTCTCTCTCTCTCTCTCTCTCTCTCTCTCTCTCTCTCTCTCTCTCTCTCTCTCTCTCTCTCTCTCTCTCTCTCTCTCTCTCTCTCTCTCTCTCTCTCTCTCTCTCTCTCTCTCTCTCTCTCTCTCTCTCTCTCTCTCTCTCTCTCTCAGAAATACAGTGTTTATAGGTATTTAAGATATGTGCATAATATCCGCATCCATGGATACAGATGCAGATGCAGATGTCAAAACTTATGTGGATATCCGCGGATGCGGATGTGATGTCTTGTTGCAGTGTACGCTCCTACCGAGGTGCGTAAAACTGAAGAGAAGGAGATGTTCTACGCCAAACTCGACTCTGTATTAGACCAGTGTCCTCCTCGGGACACACTCATTGTCTTGGGCGACTTCAATGCTACTACTGGCACTGTGAGAGATGGCTACGAGTTATGTGTTGTTCCCCATGGCTTACATGTACATGTATATTTCATGACTTAATGTACCAGAAACAATAACAGTTATCCGCTTCTGAATTTTGCGAGGTCCAGAAGGTTGAGAATTGCAGGTTCTTCGTATCAAATACCAGAGCTGCTCCGCTGGACATGATATAGTAATGCCGAGGGGTAGCTAAGGAGATCGACCACATCCTCGTTAGTACTCGTTGGAGGATCCTCCACAACTGCAGGGTTTATCGGAGTGCTGAGTTCTTTGGAATCGGTCACAGATTTATTGTTGCTACACTTAAGCTTCATGTCAAGTCCAGAAGAATATCAAGATGTAACCATACTGTATTTCATCTTGAGAAACTGAAGAACTTGACATGTGCCCATGAGTATGCAGTGGCAGTCTCAAATCGGTTTGATGTGCTCGGTGCCCTCGAGGACCCTGTAAAACTGTGGGATACCTTCCAACGTGAAACTCTACAGGCTGCCAAAGAGTGCATTGGGGAGCGCCCGAGGTCAAGGCGTGGTTTTGTCTCGACGGTGACGCTGGATAAAATCGAGGAGAGTCACGCTGCCAGAGTGGCTGGAAACCAGGACCAGCACAGGGCTCTGTCACGTCGGACTAGAACCCTCCTGGAGAGAGACAAGGAGAGGTATGGCAGAAGTCTCGCTGAGGATGTCGAGGGCCATTTTAATGCTAATGACCCGCCTTCCGAACCCTGATGAAGCTCCCTCCGTTCCAAGTCTCAATCTCGGGCGAATGCTATTTGAGCAGCAGATGGGCGCCTCGTGTCGGACATGGATGGGCAGATGGCTCGTTGAGCTGAGTACTTTGGGCAGTTGTTCACGGTGGACCTTCCAATTGAGCAGCTTCACACCACTGGGTTACAGACAGTGGATATCGATCCTCCATTGACGAAACCGCACCCTCTCTTGACGAAGTCAGAGAGGCTGTAGCAAAGTTGAGGGGCGGAAAGAAAGCTGGTGTTTGTAATATCAGTGCGGAACTTCTCAAAGCTGGGGGTGAGGCCATGACCCGCGGGTTGAATGCTGTCCTGACTGCCGTGTAGCAATCAGGTACCATTCCTCCTGACTGGAATTAGGGGATGGTCGTCCCTATCTGGAAAGGGAAAGGGGACCGCAGGGCTGCAACAATTACCGCGGTATTACACTGTTCAGCGTGCCAGGCAAGGTGCTTGCCCATCTATTGTTGATACAAATCCACAGTCTTTTGTTTAAGCATCAGAGACATCAGCAGTCTGGCTGGATTCACGCCTGGTAAGTCAACAACGGACCGTATCCTAGCGCTTCGTGTCCTGGTGGAACACCGACGTGAAGTTTCGACCGGAATGCTTGCAGCCTATGTTGATCTCAAGAAGGCGTTTGACTCAGTGCATCGTGAGTCACTTTGGGATCTTCTGCGACTTCGCAGGATTCCTGCAAGGACTATTGGTTTAATGACTGGTATGTACGCTGGGACTGAGAGTGCTGTGAAGTGTGGGGGAGGTATATCCAGCTTCTTTTATGTTGATACAGGAGTGACGCAAGGGTGGGTCCTTGTCCCATCACTTTTCAACACTTGTATGGACTGGGTATTGGGCAAAGTTGTAAATGAAAGTGATTGTGGAGCATCTCTCGGCAACACCAAAATCACTGATCTTGTTTTTGCCGATGACGCAGCAATCTTTGCTGAGTCACTGGAGGTTCTGGTGATGGCTCTCGAGGCGCTGCACGAAGAGGCAAAGCCTTTGGGACTTGAGGTTTCTTGGCTTAAGACCAAGGTCCAGGTGTGTGGAGGCTTACTAGATGAAACAGTACAGTATGTTCATGCGTGCGGCGAGGAGATTGAGATCTTGGAAAGTTTTACGTACCTTGGTAGCACAGTCCATAAGGACGGTGGGTCACGTCAATAGGGGTCTTAACGTCTTACGCCGGATTGGCATAAGATCTTAAAGAAGTCTTACGCCGGATTTTTTTTTTTTTTTTTTTTTTTTTACGTCACAGAGAACTGACCAAGGGCACAACAAAAATGGGTAACACAAAGCCCGCTTAGTTGCCAGTCCCTATAAAGAAGACAGTAAGATAATAAAATAAAAACAAAGGGGTAGGCCAATTTAGTTCGGGAGGTGTCTTGTTACCCTTCTTTTGAAAAGATTTAAGTCATAGGAAAGTGGAAAAATAGAAACAGGAAGAGAGTTCCAGATTTTACCAGTGAAAGGAATGAAAGAGTAAAGATACTGATTAACTCTTGCATTAGGAAGATGGACAGCATAGAGATGGGAATGAGTAGAAAGTCTTGTGCAGCGAGACCGCGGGAGTGGGGGAGGCATGCAGTTAGCAAGTTCAGAAGAGCAGTGAGCATGAAAATAACGGTAGAAGAGAGCAAGAGAAGCAACATTGCGGCGGTGATTTAAAGATTGAAGACAGTCAGTCAGAGGAGAGGAGTTGTTGAGACGAAAAGCTTTTGACTCAACCCTGTTTAGGAAAGCTGTATGAGTGGATCCTCCCCAAACATGTGAGACATACTCCATACATGGGCGGATAAGGCCCCTGTAGAGAGCAAGCAATTGGGAGGGAGAAAAAAAAGGACGCAGACGCCACAGCACACCTAACTTCTTAGAAACTGTTTTAGCAAGAGATGAGATGTGAGATTTCCAGTTCAGATTTTTAGTAAAGGATAGTCCTAGAATGTTCATTGTAGAAGAAGGAGACAGTTGAGTGTCATTGAAGAAGAGGGGATAGTTATCTGGTAGGTTTTGTCGAGTAGATAGGTGAAGAAATTAGGTTTTTGAGGCATTGAACAAAACAAGGTTTGCTTTGCCCCAATCAGAAATAATAGAAAGATCAGAAATTAGGCGCTCGGTGGCATCTCTCCGTGAATTACTTAGTTCCTGTTGAGTTGGACGTCTAATAAACAACGTTGAAAAATGCAGGGTAGAATCATCAGCGTAGGAGTGGATAGGGCTTTGAGTTAGACTTAGAAGATCATTAATGAATAATAGAAAGAGAGTGGGTGATAGGACAGAACCCTGGATTGGCATAGCCCACGGAGTTATGGACTCGCTCAGCAGGAGTATTTGGCGTAGTTGGTACCTGTGTGTTGGCCTGTGTAGGAGGAAAAAGATCCAGATCTTCAAGTCGCTTGTGATCCCTGCCTTATTATGTGGTTGTGAGACATGGACACTAAATAGCGACTTGAAGAGACGAATCGATGCCCTTGGTAATAAGTGTCTTCGCAGTATCATGGGGTATCGCTGGGATGATTACGTGTCAAATCAGCGATTGCACCGTGAGACTGAATCGAAGCCTATTACCTGCATAGTTCGTCAGCGCCAACTTCGGCTATATGGGCATGTGGCACGCTACCCTGAAACCGATCCTTCCCATCGGGTTGTATCTGTAAGAGACAATCCGACGTGGATGAGGCAAAGGGGGCGCCCACAAGGTTTGTGGCTGTGGCAAGTTGATATTTTTTGTCGAGAGCTGCTTGATATGGGAAAGGAGCCTGCATGGGGACTCGCGCGTGGTGACCCTCGGGAATGGCGTCGTAGGGTGGGCGAGACGACGCGCCCCCCGGCGTATGACCCCAATGATTGATTGATTGATTCAAAGAAAAGGAGTGAAAATGACCATGCACTAATATTTCATTTTGGTCGCACTATACTATTCTAGGTATAGTTTAATGTAATTGATTTATATTCATGATATGCAGTAATGTCTTGAAAAGATGATGGTGGGTTCAGTTTTCCTGAATATCACCTGGTAGTATAATAATACCGTGTAGGAGTACAACATATTAGTGCGGGCCAGTACACCCTCTGTGACGTCTTGGCACAATAGATTCATACAATCGCTTCTAACGGAATATCTCACCAGCGCGCGTGGATGTAGTGAAAACCTTGATTTTCAACACATCAATTGAAGCAGTGCGCGTCATGAAGCAGTGTGGACTGGGCTTTACAGATAAGTCAAGTAAGTGGTCTCGACTCGGCCCTGACCTTTTGTACATGTATAAATCTTGTATTAAGTCGTTACTCCCCACCGTCGCCTCACATCTAGCCAGTCTTCTTGAATCAACTATTGCAGTGTGTGGATTTTTTGTTATGGCCTTGTCACCACAGCTACGACTTGCCCATGTCAAAATGCTAAACGAAAATGTGAATTCAGTGCAGAGATGCAGTGCAGTGCAGTAGCATGGTTACAAACACACACACACACACACACACACACACACACACACACACACACACACACACACCACACACACACACACCACACACACACACACACACACACACACACACAACACAAACACAAACACACACACACACACACACACACACACAACACAACACAAACACACACACACACACACATACACACACATACACACACACACACACACATACACACACATACACACACATACACACACACACACACACACACACACACACACACACACACACACACACACACACACACACACATACACACAAATACCTGACCGATTCAGTGGTTTAGGGTATCTTGAACTATTCTGTGGTCAAGCGATCGATCCCCGGCCCCGCTCTTTCCCGGGGGTTTTTCCACTGAGGAATTCGGACGGTTACTGTCCCCTTCAGCAAGGAATATATATATATATATATATATATATATATATATATATATATATATATATATATATATATATATATATGTAATGAGTCGGAATCTGCTCTCTATATCCTCCAGAGATCGATCCGAGAAAAGCCACCCTTTCACTCACCCGTCACTGGCAGGGCTCGCCCTCTAATGCGACTCACCCAAAGAAACTCCACCCGTCACACTCTCCCGGTTTACCCACCCCTTACATAACTCCTGCCTGGGCACAAGGAAACACCAAATTCCTTTGCCTTACTTTACTAACACAAACTAAAATAGTCACACAACACAAAAATGACACTTCTCTCCACATCCACAGTACCACAATAACCCATACACGTCCTACCACCACTCACACCACTCCACACACGCTCTGATATTTTTGCTGGAGGACAAACAGTTGGTAGGCGAGGCTAAAGATGTCAACAAATATTGTAATTTTCCCCTACCAAATATATGTTTATCAGTATAAACATATACTGTTATCATCGTAAATGTTTGTTCTATAATATTACCAAATAAAAAACCATAAAACACACTAAAGAAATGCCATTATGAGACTTATGAAGAAATATGCATTAACTTAATATTCACTTAAACTCGTCGCCATTCAACATTTTGCGAGTCAACTTTTAACATGGAGCATACCAATAGAAGCGGAATTTAATTAGCTTTCCATTGATATATTTCGTTTTCTAATAAATGAATTACAACCATGCCTCCACGCTCACATCTCCCGCGTCTGTCGCAGCAACAACGAGGGCTGTGACGTCACGTGCAAGGTACCTATACAGAAGCCACACGCTGATGTTTTGGTCAAACGTACTGTAATCACTAGGAGGGAGAAAAAAATAAGATATCGCGTTTTCTACTTTGTATGTCTATAGAACTTTATATTACATACCTAAGTAAAATATAGGGAGTCCTCTGATTATGTGTTTTACAAGCATGAAACAAATTGAGGGGTCATGACCTATCTATTTGCATATATATCACCTCTTGTAGTACCTTGCCATTTATGATCCTGTGAAAAACAGTTGTAGGTATCTTCACATTCAAAATTCTAAGTTTTTGGTAAAGCATCCAGGTCGGCAGCAGAGTAGTAGCTCTCCATGTCTCGCTACGCATTTATCAGTATAGAAAGAACTTGAGCTTCACTTTTCATAAACCCGTTGTTAACACCAACCATACCTAGCATTATCAGTTCCTAATCCTCTCAACTTTTAGATCACGTCAACCTGAAGTAAGGTCTCTTTCAAGCACCAAAATTGACATCCCAGCATTACATCCTCTAACACTGTTAAGCTTGGAAGGTTGACAACTCTTCTTTTTCAAACTGTCCAAGTAAATTATGCTACCTTTCAACGTTTTTTGTTTTCAGTTTATGTTAAACTAACAAGCAAAGCATGTATTTGTAACGCTTTGTAATATTCATAAAATAAAAGACGTTTCTGAGCTTGACCGCACACTTTGGTGTTTACAGGCACTACAGTGCACGATCTGCCTTAGGAAATGATCAGCTGACAGCTAGTGCAATTGCCCGCCAAAACGCGTGAAAGTTATTCTGTGGACTGTTTTTTCGTCTTCGTTTTATTTTTTTTTCATCATAGAAAATATCAGGTACGGAAGTACGGACCCAAAATTTCACAGGTCCGTACCTGTTACTTCCGTACCTTTGAAAAACTTTCCGTACCTCCGGACTTCCGGACCTAGTTTGGAAGTCCGTAGGTACGGAGGTACGGAGGTACGGACAGAGGTACGGAAGTGCCCAGCTCTGCCTATACAGAAGCCACACGCAATGTTTTAGTCAACGCAGAAAATACAGCGAGAGAGAAAAAAAATGAAGGTAATGCAGTTTCACTTTGTATGTCTATAGAAACATTTATATTACATACCTAATGAAAATATAGGGAGTCACTTGCTGTTCCAGTGTTTTACAAGCTTGAACAATTTTGAGTGGGTCATGACCTTCATTATTTGCATTATATCACCTCTTGTAAGCTACTTGCCTTGTTGATGACCTGGAGAACCAGTTGTAGGTATCAGTGATAAAAAATTCTAAGTTTCTTGGTAAAGCATCTGCGGCGGCAGCAGAGACAGCTAGTAGTTGCAGTGAGTGACATACGCATCTTATCAGTATGAGACTTGGAACTTCAGCCTTCAACTTTTCATAAACACCGTTGTTAACACCAACCATTACACTAGCATTATCAGTTCATAATCCTCTCAACTTTTGAAGATCCAGTCCAACTGAATTAAGTGTTTCTTTCAATGCACTCACAATGACATCAGCATTACACTCCTCTAGCACTGTTAAGCTTAGGAAGGTTGACACAATCTTCTTTTTCAAACTGTCGAAGTAAATTATAGCAATTCCAAGGTATTTTGTGTTACTTATGTCTGTCGATTCATCAAGCAAAACGCTGTAGTGGTTGTTTCCAACAGCTTTTGTAATATCTTCCATAAAATGAGAGTACAGAACGTTCTCAAGTATTCCACTACACTTTGATCTCTTAATTTGAATTTGTGATGCTACTTTACTGTCAGGAAAACAATTTTTACAAAGGCTACTTAAATGGTCAGAAGTCATTACTGCTGTATGTTCTCCGATGAACAACGCCATTCTTCCCTCAGTCATCTGAGCCTCAGATGTTTTCTTGGCAGGCACAAAGGGTAGTACTGGTGTCTAGCTACAGATAAATCTTTAACATTGGCTCTATGTTTCTTTGTACGAGCATGAGCTTTCAGATCACTCAACTTTGAGTTTAGAGGGCACTGGCAAAATTTACAAAATGGTACACTTTCACCACTGCCTTTCTTTTTTTCAGTAATCCATTCTGTTACATCACACTACACTAATGTAGTTAGTGTAGTGTGCATTAGAACACTTATGTACTAATGTAGTGTACATTAATGGTTAAATGATGTAGTTACAACACATCATTTAACCCTTCTTTTCTAAACGTTTGCGGGTATTGTGGCTTAGACATATTGAGTAACTAATAATGTATATAACACAGCAAAATTGTCGATCAAGGGGTGCAGCTCCAGCAAATGTGTAGCTACTCCTCTGTGGAAAAACAAAGACTGATCACACTCACAGGCTCCGTCCTGGTGGCGGAGATGCGTTTCCGGCCTATCGAGTCTGGACAAGAGCAGTACGTGTAAAGTTCGAGCAGGTTGGTACCGACGAGGGACCGTCCATATCATTCATACAACTAATTTCATGCCACGATAAAAGATGTCTTTTTTCATGACTGTAATGTATAATTTTTTGTCACATGTCATAGAGCCGTAAATTTCATCGTCTCTGTTAAACAAAATCGCTAGAAAATCGCTAGATGGTGTTCTTCACTCGCCAGATTTCCTGCTAGCCGCTAGATGGCAAATTTGATAGCTAGCTCACAGTCGAAAATCGCTAGATCTGGCGGGAAAATAGCTAGAATGGCAACACTGCCTGTCACACTATAGCATATCGTACTAGCGTATGCCAGCGTATGAAAAATATCACTCATACGCTGGTACATACACTGGCATACGGCAAGGCAGAATATTTTTTTTAAGCATGCTGAAAAATTTGGTGCGTATTCCGACGTATGGTTTATACACTAAGCATACGTTAGGCATACGCTGAATACGCTAGAGGTACGACAGAGGTACGTTACTCATAGGTCGAGTACATTGGTCATACGCTGGCGATACGCTACTCATACGCTACTCACAGGTTTAATACGGTAAGTATACGCACAATTCTGCATTTTCAAGGGCTTTTTGTGCGTATGAAAATTATTTTATTAATTTTCTTACGCAACTCATACGTTTATCTCATACGCAATAGTGTGACAGGGCCTTAACATAATAAAGAAAGAAGGGTGGGCCAACTTAGTTCGGGAGTTGTCTTGTCACTCCTCTCATGAAAATATTTAAGTCATAGGAAGGTGCAAAAATAGAAGCAGGAAGAGAATTCCAGAGTATACCAGTGAAAAGAATGAAAGAGTAAAGATACTGATTGCTTATTGCATTATGAAGATGGACAGAATAGGGGAGGCGGTAGCAATGTCGATAGCGAGTGGCGTCTCGAGTGGCGTTCTCGATAACCTGAGTTCGATCCTCGATGAGGTCTGTAAAATCAACTTAATATCTGTTTTTGCACCGTCGAGTGGCCTAAAAACACCTACTTGCTGCCTATAACTCTACCTTTGATTGAGAGTGCATCGGAGGATACAGGGGGGCAGCATGAGCCTCTAATCACAGGCGTCACTATGAAAATCCTGCTTGCGCCACCACGGGCGAGGGCCAACCATCACTGTCCTCTAGTGAACCTCTAGGTTCTACCATCCTACGCTAGGAGGTCACTGCCTACAGACTCTATAGGCCAAGATTAAAAGGGATGAGAATGAGTAGAGCGTTTTGTTCAGCGAGGCCGCGGGAGGGGGAAGGCATGCAGTTAGTAAGCTCTGAAGAGCCGTGAGCATGAAAATAACGGTAGAAGATAGCAAGATAATCAACATTGCGGAAGTGATTTAAAGATTGAAGACAGTCAGTCAGAGAAGGGGAGTTGATGAGACGAAAAGGTTTTGACTCAACACTGTTAAATAGAGCTGTATGAGTGGAGACCCCCAAACATGTGAGACATACTCCATACATGGGTGGATAGGGCCCCTATAAAGAACAAGCAGCTGAGAGGGGGAACAAAAATGGACGCATACGCCACCGGACATCTAACTTTTTAAAAACTGTTTTAGCAAGAGATGAGATGTGAGATTTCCAGTTCAGATTTGTTTTAAAAGTTAGTCCTAGAATGTTCATTGTAGGAGAGGGAAACAGTTGAGTGTCATTGAAGGAGAGGGGATAGGTGTCTGGTAGGTTTTGTCGAGTAGATAGGTGAAAAAATTGGGTTTTTAAGGCATTGAAGAAAACAAGGTATGCTTTGGGCCAATCAGAAATTATAGAAAGATCAAAAGTTAGGCGCTCTGTTGCATCTCTCCGTGAATCACTCAGTTCCTGCTGTGTTGGACGTCTAATGAACGACGTTGATAAATGAATTATACAACCATCAGCGCATGAGTAGATAGGGCCTTAAGTTAGACTCAGAAGATCATTATTGAATAATATAAAAAGAGTGGAAGACAGGACAGAACCCTGAGGAACCCCACTATCGATACACTTAGGAGAAGAACAATGAACGTCTACAGTAGCTGCAATAGAACGGTCTGAACGGAAACTTAAGATACAGGTGCAGAGAGAAGGATAGACACAGAACGAGGGTAGTTTCGAAATTAAAATATTTGTGCCAGACTCTATCAAAAGCTTTTGATATGTCAAGGGCAACAGCAAAAATTTCACCGAAACCCCTAAAGGAGGATGGTCAGGATTCAGTTAGGGAGGCTAGAAGATTGCCATTAGCTAGCCGTTTACGGAACTCGTACTGACGATCAGATAGAAGATAGTGAGCAGATATATGCTTAAGAATTTTCTTATCTATAATAATATAAGCGAAAGTGTGTGTGTGTGTGTGTGTCTGTGTGTGTGTGTGTGTGGTGTGTGTGTGTGTATAGGTTCCGCCCCCCGTGGCGGAATCCCATCATATACCACATTTTTGGAACCAGGTTGACCAGGGGAAGGTTTTAAGCTCACTTATGAGATGATCCGATCACTTTTTCCTTTTTTCTTTTTTAGCAGCCTATTAGCGATAATTGTGAAAAAAAAGTGGGTTGCGAGAATTGAGGAAGCCTTGATGTAGGGTGATGGGTAATGGGTGAGTGAATGGGTGGGGTGATGGGTAATAGGGTGTGGGGTGATGGGTGAGTGAATGGGTGAGGGGGTGGTGATGGGTGAGGGAATGATGGGTGATGGGTAATGGGTGAGTGAATGGGTGTGTGGTGATGGGTAATGAGTGAGTGAATGGGTGGGGGGTGATGGGTAATGAGTGAGTGAATGGGTGGGGGGTGATGGGTAATGGGTGAGTGAATGGGTTGGGGGTGATGTGAATGGGTTGGCGTTAATACATACATTTCTACATCCATGATTTCAGGAAAGTTAGAAGGGGCTATCTGGAGAGTCTGTGTTTGGTGGGCCTGTGGCCCACCAAACACAGGTAGTGGGACGAAGGCCACCAATAGCCCTCCGCAGGAGCTAGCCAAAAAGTCCGCCCGGAGGGCTGCTTTGCGGCTAGTAATAATATAAGCGAAAGTGTGTGTGTGTGTGTGTCCGCGATAGGTGCCGCCCCCCGTGCCCCAATCCCATCATATGGCACAGTTTTGGAACCAGCTCGACCAGGGGCAACTTTTATATATATATTAAGCCCACTTATGAGATGATCCGATCACTTTTTTTTCTTTTTTTTTTAGCAGCCTATTAGCGAGAATTGTAAAAAAAAAATGTGGGTTGCGAGAATTGAGGAAACCTTGATGTAGGGTGATGGGTGATGGGTAATGGGTGTGGGGTGATGGGTGAGTGAATGGGTGGGGGGTGATGGGTGAGGGAATAGGTGGGAGGTGATGGGTAATGGGTGAGTGAATGGGTGTGTGGTGATGGGTAATGGGTGAGTGAATGGGTGGGGGGTGATGGGTAATGGGTGAGTGAATGGGTGGGGGGTGATGGGTAAGGCGTTAATACATACATTTCTACATCCATGATTTCAGGAAAGTTAGAAGGGGCTATCTGGAGAGTCTGTGTTTGGTGGGCCGAAGGCCCACCAATAGCCCTCCGCAGGAGCTAGCCAAAAAATCCGCCCGGAGGGCGGCTTTGCGGCTAGTTAAGTATAAATTCAAAAGATCTAGAATGGCAGGAAGTCAAAGATATATGACGGTCGTTTGAATAAGTGGAAGTAGATAGACAAATACGGAAACATTTGACCAGGCTGAGCACAAGTACAGAAGCACAGTTTTTTAAAATAATATAAGGGACTCCATCAGGACCGTAAGTCTTCAGAAGATCTAGGCCAGAAAGGGCAAAGAAAACATTATTACGAAGGATCTTAATAACAGGCTCAATATAGTCAGATGATGGAGGAGAAAGAGGAACAAGCCCTTCATCAACCAGAATGAAATTTTCAGCCAAGGTTTAAACAAAGAGTTCAGCTTTAGAAATAGATGATACAGTTGTGGAGCCATCTGGGTCCATATGGGAAGGGAAGGGAAGCATAAGAGAGATAAATGAAGAAGAAAAAGTGTTAGATATGTTATTAGCTAGATGCCAGAAGTCGCGAGAGGAGTTTGATTCATAAATATTTTGACATTTTCTTTTGATAAAGGAGTTTTTGGAAAGATGAAGAAAAGATTTGGCATGATTATGGGCAGAAATATTAAGTGCGTGAGTTTCAGGAGATGGATATTTAGGTACCGTCTGTGAGCTGCCTCTTCATCTTGGACAGCATGATAACAAGCAGAGTTAAACCAAGGTATACGGACTTTAGGATTAAAGAAAGTGTGTGGAATGTATGCCTCAATGCTAGAGACAATGACCTCAATTATTTGCGCTGTACAAAGCACTGAGTTGAAATGCCAGAAACACCTCCGCTTAGGTGGGCCTTGAGTCCGCATCGGAGCGATTGGACAAGTAACAAAAATATGATTGTGATCGGAGGAGCCCAACGGAAGGAACAGTTTCACAAAATAAGCAAAAATGTTAGATGTTTGGAAATTATAAATAATGTTGAGCGTGTCTCCAAGGCGGTCATGAATAAGGGTAGGGTGCTGCAGCAGCTGCTCTAGATCTTGGGAGATATAAAAAATATAGGCTTGTTCACCAGGTAAAATGAAATAAGATGTGCTCCACTTTTGATATTATATAGTCTAAGAATGTTACATAGTCCGAGGAGTTAGGCGAGAGATATACAGCACAGATACACTTTGTAAGAAAGTTAAATTGAAGTCGATAACTGATGGAAAAAATTCGGGAGATTCTAAAGCGTAGACACGAGAGCAAGTGATGTCGTTGCGTACATATACGCAACGGCAAGCTTCTGATTTAACATGAGAATAGAGACATTGAAAAAAGAAACGGAAAAGAGAGCAAACATAAAAAAATAAAAAAATAAAATAAGAGGTAACAAAAAAGCGACTGATGCCAGTCCAGTGCTCACAGACACCTCGATTTCGGTAAAGAAATGAACATAAGGTTTAGTCGCTTGGTATGGGAATGGTGCCTGCATGGAGTTTTGCGCGTGGTGACCCCTGGGAGTAGTGTCGCAGGGTGGGTGAGGCGACGCGCCCCCCGGCGGATGCTCTTAATTAATCGTTTGGTATGGGAATGGTGCCTGCATGGAGTTTCGCGCGTGGTGACCCCTGGGAGTAGCATCGAAGGGTGGGTGAGGCGACGCGCATATGCTCCCAATTGATGATGATGATTGAGTGTAGGGACGACAAGGCATAACACTTTTTCCATTTGATTATCATTAATTTGGTGCTACTCTCACACGTGCCTCAACTTTAAACCAGTCACTAGATAAATACTTTTTGTGAAAATCTGCATTTCTTGACCTAAATTGTATGAAATATGATGCCATCCCATGACTGGCCTTGCTAAGTGCTTCCTTCACCGTTTATTTGACCTTTTGTTCAGCCTCCGATTATTACCAATCACCGTTTATCTTTTCCGCAACATCTTGCGTAGTTGGTTGATATATATCTACACATATGCAGTATCCATCTATATGTTATGTTATCTTGATGAAAAATGAAACTAAATTGTCATCTTCCATCATAATAGATTATCAGAAAAAAAAACGTGTATGGGAAAACAAAACTACTCGCATGACCCCGGTTCGCTGGTGAGTTCTAATCATTAGTATTGATGTTACTTGGTATTTCATATGTTTGACACGGCAAAATGAACCTATGGGCAATCTAGACAACGGAATATTACCGTGAAATACTACGTTTAGGAAATACAATGAGTCAAATCTTCACAAATTACACTACCATTTCCAGTTCAGTAATTAGGCTACTTTCCTATTCAGTTCAAGCCCGTTGAAATGCATTTTCTAGTCGTTTCTTGGATTCGTAAGCTTTTTTTCCTCGCATTTTCACATATACTGTTAGGAAGCTAGGTATGACAATCCTGTTTAGTAAGGAACTCTGCTCTATTTATCTGCTTCTCTATGATAAGTATCTAGTTGGTTTGTGACGAGGCTTGTTTATATTTCACCCCATCATAAAGGATTAACGAAGTGTTCACACTATTCTAATCATTTCGTTTATATTGAATACTTACTAGCCGCAAAGCCGCCCTCCGGGCGGACTTTTTGGCTAGCTCCTGCGGAGGGCTATTGGTGGTGGGCCTTCGGCCCACCAAACACGCTCTCCAGATAGCCCCTTCTAACTTTCCTGAAATCATGGATGTAGAAATGTATGTATTCCCCCCCACCCATTCACTCACCCATTACCCATCACCCCCCACCCATTCACTCACCCATTACCCATCACCCCCACCCATTCACTCACCCATTACCCATCACCACACACCCATTCACTCACCCATTACCCATCACCCCCACCTATTCCCTCACCCATCACCCCAACCCATCACCCCCCACCCATTCACTCACCCATCACCCCACACCCATTACCCATCACCCCACCCATTCACTCACCCATTACCCATCACCCTACATCAAGGTTTCCTCAATTCTCGCAACCCACTTTTTTTCACAATTATCGCTAATAGGCTGCTAAAAAAAAGAGAAAAAAAAGTGATCGGATCATCTCATAAGGGGGCTTAAAACCTTCCCCTGGTCAACCCGGTTCCAAAAATGTGCCATATGAGGTGATTGCGCCACGGGGGGCGGAACCTATACCACACACACACACACACACACACACACACACACACACACACACACACACACACACACACACACACACAGACAGACAGACAGACACACTTTCGCTTTTATTATTATAGATAGCTATAGATGTGTGTGTTAATTTTAATGTTCCAATCCCAATAACTAAGAGATTAAGCAAAATATCTAAATAGGACAATCGTCAGTTAGAGTTATTCACCATTCACCTTTATTTACCGTGCTGAGCTGAAAACAGTAACATCTATAATAATATAAGCGAAAGTGTGTCTGTCTGTCTGTCTGTCTGTCTGTCTGTCTGTCTGTCTGTGTGTGTGTGTGGTATAGGTTCCGCCCCCCGTGGCGCAAACACCTCATATGGCACATTTTTGGAATCAGGTTGACCAGGGGAAGGTCATAAGCCCACTTATGAGATGATCCGATCACTTTTTTTTCTTTTCTTTTTAGCAGCCTATTAGCGAGAATTGTGAAAACAAAAGTGGGTTGCGAGAATTAGAGAGAACTGAAACTCGAGAAATGCCAGTGGTCGCTGGCAGTTTTAACTCAAAGGTTGGTCTACTGTGTTTTCCCTCCGCGACTAATATTTTTCATAAATTAATTTCGCGATAAACATTGATGTACCGCATCTGAAAACCAAAAAATATAGTTCTTCTGTTGTTCTACTAATTATATGGATGACATGCATTACGATGGAACGTTCTATAATAGCAATTTAATGCAAATTACTCGCCTCGTGTAGCAAAGCTTAATATATTTTTTACATGTATATTGTGGCATGTAAAATTTGGGCGATGTTCACACTGTTTTCTAAGACAGTACTGCTGCGTCTGGCAAACGCTTGTCAAAATACAATAAGCAATGCCTTGGAAAAACGAAGAATAAGGAATGCCGAAATCGGCTTGCTGCTGCGACAATGTAGGTTATAATTGTGGAGGCGATACGCCGCGGCGGGGAGTGGTGGGCGGGGAGATTGTGGCGGGGAAATTGAATCAAAACATTGCCACTTCACGCGTCGACTCATTGCACTTCCAGGCTTTCTATCTGATTGATACACAATAATAACAGGAAAATATGACTGCCTAGGTATAGATAACTTCTAAACATTCGTTATTGACTATATAATATCATAGAGTAGCATTTACCTCGCCTCCTCAACTATAACCTCCTTGGTTATTTGGTTATATACAATGTTTTACAGAATCAGGCTTCTATACAATATACATATAGAAGAAAATCGTTCTTAATATTATACTTGTGTGTTTTAAGTGCAGTGGAATAAGCCCATATTTTTCTTTCAAGTTGACCAACTTTTCACCAAATTGTGAGTTAAAACTGCCAGCGACCACTGGCATTTCGGAGTTGCAGTTCTCTCTAATTGAGGAAGCCTTGATGTAGGGTGATGGGTAATGGGTGAGTGAATGGGTGGGGTGATGGGTAATGGGTGTGGGGTGATGGGTGAGTGAATGGGTGGGGGGTGATGGGTTGGGGGTGATGGGTGAGGGAATAGGTGGGGGGTGATGGGTAATGGGTGAGTGAATGGGTGTGTGGGTGATGGGTAACGGGTGAGTGAATGGGTGGGAGGTGATGGGTAATGGGTGAGTGAATGGGTGGGGGTGATGGGTAATGGGTGAGTGAATGGGTGGTGTGGTGATGGGTAATGGGTGACTGAATGGGTGGGGGGTGATGGGTAATGGGTGAGTGAATGGGTGGGGGGTGATGGGTAATGGGTGAGTGAATGGGTGGGGGGCGATGGTAATGGGTGAGTGAATGGGGGGGGGGGTGATGGGTAATGGGTGAGTGAATGGGTGGGGGGTGATGGGTAATGGGTGAGTGAATGGGTGGGGGGAATACATACATTTCTACATCCATGATTTCAGGAAAGTTAGAAGGGGCTATCTGGAGAGTCCATGTTTGGTGGGCCTTCGGCCCACCAAACACAGGTGGTGGGCCGAAGGCCCACCAATAGCCCTCCGCAGGAGCTAGCCAAAAAGTCCGCCCGGAGGGCGGCTTTGCGGCTAGTATGACATATGGGTTACACTAGGACTTATGGAATCACAACTTTACCAAACAAAAGTCTTAGAATGGGTTCATAGTACTTCATTTTTTTTTTACATCACAAATGACTGGCCAAGAACATAACAAAAAGAAGTAACAAAAAGCCCGCTTAGTTGCCAGTCCCTATAAAGGAGACATTCAGATAAAATAAAAAGAGGGGATGGGCCAATTTACTTCGGGAGGTGTCTTGTTGCTCCTCTCTTGAAAAGATCAAGGTGGTAGAAAAGAGGTAAAACAGAAAGAGAGTCCCATAGTTGTCATTGAAGGGGATGAAAGAGTGAAGATACTGGTTAATTCTTGCATTAGTGAAATGGACTGAATAGGAATGAGAATGAGTGTAGTCTTGTGCAGTGAGGCCGCGGGAGGGAGGTAGGCATGCAGTTAGCAGGTTCAGAAGAGCAGTGAGCAAGAAAATAACGGTAGAAGATAGCAGGAGAAGCAACATTGCGGCGATGATTTAAAAATTGAAGACAGTCAGTCAGAGGAGGGGAGTTGATGAGACAAAAGCTTTTGACTCAATCCTGTTTAGAAGAGCTGTATGAGTGGATCCCCCCGAAACATGAGAGGCATACTCCATACATGGGCGGATAAGGCCCCTGTAGAGACAAGCTACTAGGAAGGAGAAAAAAATGCTACAGGACAGTTAACTTCATGTAAGCTGTTTTAGCAAGAGATGGGATGTGATATTCCAGTTCAGATATTAGTAAAGGATATTCCTAGAATGTTCATTGTAGAAGTAGGAGACAGTTGAGTGTCGTTGAAGAATAAGGGATCGTTGTCTGGAAGGTAATGTTGAGTTCATAGGTGAAGACATTGGGTTTTTGAGGCATTAAACAAAACAAGGTATACTTTGCCCCAATCAGAAATTATAAAAAGATCAGGAGTTAGGCGCTCTGTGGCATCTCTCCGTGAATCACATAGTTCCTGTTGAGTTGGACGTCTAATGAACGACGCTGAAAAATGCAGGGTAGATTCAATAGCGTAGGAGTGCACATGGGTAGGGCATTGAGTTAGACTTAGAAGATCATTAATGAATAAAAGAAGAGAGTGGGTGATAAGACAGAACCCTGAGGAACACCACTATTGGTAGACTTAAGAGAAGACCAATGACCATCTACAGTAGCTGCAAAATACCGTTAAGAAAGGATACTTAAGATGAAGGTGCTGAGAAGATAGGAACCGAATGAGGGTAGTTCAGAAATATAAAAAATGTGCCAGACCAAAGACTACTGTTCACTGGACTTGCTACTCCGTTTGGACTATTTTCAGTAGAGGCCAATGCCGCGATTCCTGACATTTTGGAACATATTTCCCATTTCCCTTCCTATGTTTTTTATGTATTGAAAATGTATTATTTATGAAAATTACCCGATTGATGATATTATTTATTTAGTTAACGCTAATTTATGCATGGTGCTAATTAATTTATCAGAAAAAGAAATATATCAATGGAAAGCTATTAAAATGCCGCTTATATTGCTATTGTCCATGTTAAAAGTTGTCGCGCAAAATATTAAGTGGCGAAGAGTTTAAGTGAATATAAGAGTTCATGCATATTTTCTCAGAGTCTCACAATGGCATTTCTTTAGTGTGTTTTACTATTTTTTCATATGATAAAATTATAGAACAAACATTTCCGTAGATAACAGTGTATCTTTTATACTGATAAACCATAGACTGCTGTATTCATGGAACACTTTTTTACCTTGCCAATCCGATTGAGGATGTTATATAATTTAGTTAACGCCAATTTATGCATAGTGCTAATTAATTTATCAGAAAACTAAATATATCAATGAAAAGCTAATGATATTACGCTTCTATTGATATGCTCCATGTTGAAAGTTGTCTATTAAAATATAAAATGGCGAAGTGTTTAAGTGAATATTAAGTTCAAGCATATTCTTTCATGATGGCATTTCTTTAGTGTGTTATACTGTTTTGTATTTGATAATATTATAGAACAGACATTTACGAAGATAACGGTATATCATTTATACTGATAAACCATAGAAAGGGGAATGGGAGTGATGACCGAAACACTTTTTTTCCTTGCCGATCAGCTTCCTCTAGTCATGGGCGGGTTGGCGCGGAGCGCCAGTAACAAATCCAGTATACAGTAGTCTTTGGCCAGACTCTATCAAAAGCTTTTGATATGTCAAGGGCAACAGCAAAAGTTTCACCGAAATCCCTAAAGAAGGATAACCAAGATTCAGTTATGAAAGCTAGAAGATCGCCAGTAGATCGCCTTTTACGGAAACCATACAGACGGCCAGATAGAAGATTGGGAGCATATAGATGCTTAAGAATTTTCTAATTTAGTATAGATTCAAAAGCTTTAGAAAGACAGGAAGTTAAAGCTATAGGACGGTAGTTTGAAGAATTATAATGGTCACCCTTCTTAGGAACATGCTGAATGTGAGCAAACTTCCAGCAAGAAGGAAAGGTAGAAGTAGATAGACAAAGACGGAAAAGTTTGACCGGGCAGGGTGCAAGCACAGAAGCACAGTTTTTGAGAACAATAGGAGGGACTACTTCAGGACCGTAAGCCTTCCGAGGATCTTGGCCAGAAAGGGCAAAGAAAACATCATTACGAAGGATCTTAATAATAGGCATAATGTAGTCAGAGGGTGGAGGAGAAGGAGGAACAAGCCCTTCATCAACCAGAGTGGAATTTCTAGCAAAGGTTTGAGCAAAGAGTTCAGCTTAAGATTAGATTGCGACAACTGTGGAGCCATCTGGGTGAAGCATAGGAGGGAGAGATGAAGAAGTAAAACTGTTAGAGATGTTATAAGCTAGATGCCAGAAGTCTCGAGAGAAGTTTGATTCAGAAAGATTTTGACTTTTTCTATGAATGAAGGAGTTTTTGGTAAGTTGAAGAAAAATGTTGGCATGATTACAGCCATGATTATACAGGGCATGTATGATGTTTATTCCTGCAGATGTACTTTAGATCCATCACTGTAACTTTCAGCATCGTCTTCTACAGGCAGCGGCGGTGGTGGTGGAGGAGGTTGCGGCGGAGGTGTCGAAACCATTGCTGGGATCGGGGGCGTGATGGAGGTCGAGCACAAGCCTCCTACTACACCAGAGGAGGGCGGCTTCGGGAGTGTCCACATTTGCGCCTCCGTCCCATACCCATCTAACGTGGTGTACGGCACCTACCCTCGTACCCCTAGAGGCGTGCCTGCACCTACCTTACAGGTAAGCCATCCACCCAATATAATATTCATGAAAACAAAAATAATAAGACGGAACCCTCTCCCTTACGTCTCAAGGGGACGCAGGATAAACTTTTAATATGTTAGGCGTCTTGTACATAAATTGTTTACGTCAATATTTTGAGTTTGATAGTGTATTGAAGTCTGGCGGGAACCCGGCAAGGACCTCAAGACCTCCATCATCAAAGTCCAATATTGGAGGCGTCTTAATTATTATCGAACCGATACCTGAAGCTGAGAGTACAAGCTTTACCGCACCGCAGCCTGCATGCTGCTCCTGATTACACCCTGCGGTAACGCGGAGCTGCTATGTAGTGAGAGAGAGAGAGAGAGAGAGAGAGAGAGAGAGAGAGAGAGAGAGAGAGAGAGAGAGAGAGAGAGAGAGAGAGATAACAAAAATGCAGGTGTTACACGAAATAACTTCTATTTGCGCAAGGATTTGCTAGTAACATCCTATACTTATGATATACCTTTCTCTCTCTCTCTCTCTCTCTCTCTCTCTCTCTCTCTCTCTCTCTCTCTCTCTCTCTCTCTCTCTCTCTCTCTCTCTCTCTCTCTCTCTCTCTCTCTCTCTCTCTCTCTCTCTCTCTCTCTCTCTCTCTCTCTCTCTCTCTCTCTCTCTCTCTCTCTCTCTCTCTCTCTCTCTCTCTCTCTCTCTCTCTCTCTCTCTCTCTCTCTCTCTCTCTCTCTCTCTCTCTCTCTCTCTCTCTCTCTCTCTCTCTCTCTCTCTCTCTCTCTCTCTCTCTCTCTCTCTCTCTCTCTCTCTCTCTCTCTCTCTCTCTCTCTCTCTCTCTCTCTCTCTCTCTCTCTCTCTCTCTCTCTCTCTCTCTGTGTATGTCTGTTTGTCTTTCTGTCTCATGGATACTGGAGGCAGCCAATATTCGTTAATGTCATCCGAACTGAAGGGACGTAGGGTGGGCCCTTGGAGGGAACTCCAAACAAGCTTTGCCCGGGATCACCCTCGCAGGTTTCATTAAGTAATCTTGACTTTCGCTTCTTCCATCTCAGCTTCATTTGTTTGTTCATCATAATTGTGACTCATGTCTAAAATAATATAATACTCATGGAGCATTCGAAACATTATTATTATTTTTTTCTTTCATTATTATGATTATTATTTTAATAACCGTTATTAAATATGCCATTAATACTAATGCTTCATCACTTAGCTATTATTATTTTTATATCTTTATCATCACTAATATTGTCATTATTATTATCAATATTAACAGTATTGCTAACTATCACTATTATTACTATTTTACTATTATTATTACTACTATTATAATAATTCTGATCATTATAATGTTTAAAATTTTATCTACAATAACTATCAATACTACTACTACTGTAATACTACTACTATACTATACTACTACTACTACTACTACTACTATTACTACAACTACTACTACAGCCACTACTACCACTACTATTACTATTACTACTGTTGCTACTACAATTACTTTTACAACCCCTACTACAACAGTTACTATTACTAAAAATACCAATACTTTTTTCTTCAAATATTAGCATAAGTGGGCCAAAACATCGATCACAGATTCACCGACGCTGATGCTTTCATTAGCTGTTTTGTTATATGCGTGAGGGTGATGCCATTGATGTAAGGGTGATATTGTTGTGTTACTGAGGTGGTAATGGCAATATAGTGGTGCTTTGTGATGGTAAGTAATATTGGTGAACTATCAAACAATACTTCTAACGCTTTATTCACATTATGAGCATACGTTATCAGCGCAAGGCACGTCATTGGACCCGTTGAATAAGTTATATTGAACAAATTTAAAGCAACTAAAAAACAAATTGACCAAAATTACAATATAGCTAAGATCCCTAGCTACCTCCATTTTGTCTAACACTTGCAATATTTTTTTCCTATTTTTGTCGTAAAATTGTCACTACGATGTTCGGGAAACTCTCTCTATGTTTTATGATGTGAAATGTTCTAAGTGTGATTTTTAGGGGAGGGGGGGTAAGTGTTCTTGGTGATGAATTTGTGGCCCAATACAGTATAAGGGAAGCGGTGTATCGCGCGCACAACAACCCCCCCCCCCCCCCCCCCCCACACCACACACACACACAAAATGCAGGGTACTCCGTAGTGTAGGGGAAGCACGCTCGGCTCACAACCGAGAATTCCCGGGTTCGATCCCCCGGGCGGAGCGGAGATAGATGGGCTGTTTCCTTTAAAACCCGAGCCCCTGTCCACCCAGCAGTGAATGGGTACCGGGTGTTAGCCGGGGGTTTGTGACCCGCCTCCCGGGGTGATGGCTTCGGCCAACACTAAGGACTACGGATGAATGATAAGAATGTTGATATGGAGACGGGGCCATACGAGTGTAGCTCAGGCCCTGTAAAATACAACTAGACAACTAGATGAATACACACATACGGCCGCTTTTTTAAACATGGACTAGGGAGAGTCTAACGTGGAGCTTCCATGTTAGACTCAAGTAGTACCAATGCCAAGAACGCGTGCTTTAGACGCCAGCAGCGAGAGCTAACATGGTCCTATGTTGATCCACGACTGCGCTTGGGTTGGCAGCCCTGAACCAGGGAGATCATATATTGGGGGACGGAGAGCGGAAGAATCATTTGTCTTCTCGCCCTGCTACCGAGAACAACAAAACACACCATACCATATATGAACCTATATTCTTCATTTATTCACTTTTTTACCCACATTTTCCTTGATCTTCATAACTCTTCCCATTATCGGGAGTCAAGATTGTCATGGTCATTTTATAGTTATTATTTAGTTGCACAACTAATGATGCCTTAATCACTAGTTGATAGTTTGATAGTTGATAGTTGATAGTTGATAGTTGACTAGTTTTTTAGTTGATAGTTGGAGTATGTGAGAGAGAGAGAGAGAGAGATCATGCATGAGTGAGAGGACAGTAGGATGTGAGAATGAGGTGGATAGATGTGTGGAAATGGGAGACTTCTGCCGTGGCCTCCCCGTAGAGGGATGTAAGGAACCGCTGTTAGCGTAGACTAGACTATTATGACCAAAAAGAGAATAAATGTCTCCTCTGTTTCCATTAATTAAATGCAAGTGCTGCTGTATAGTCGTATAAGTGAGTGACTATTATATTGCTGATAGTCTGGACTCGGCGGGCGAGGAGAGATAAACAAACCCAGATTTCGCAGGGCGCCAAACGCGGTCTTTAAAAAAATATTTCAGATGCTTCATAATCTGCAGTAGACGCATGTATACACTCATATTTTGCCAAATAGAATATTGACAATACCGCTAATTTGTCTTAGCATGGGCATTTGCATAGTATCGTAAATATCATTAGACTCAAGTGTTGGACAGGAGTATGCAGTCTCAGTTGCCGTAAATACATGAATCACTAATTCTGTATTAATATTGTATATGGTAAAAAATATATTAATTCGTAATATCACCAACCCACTAATTAAATAAACCTAATCAATGAAATCCATGACTACATGTGGTACTCCAAGGACTCGAACTTAGGACGCTCACACCGAAATTTGGCGCACCAAGCATTAGGCTATGAACACAGTAAAAAGTTTAAGCACATACTCACGATAAATTTTCCATTTTTGAATACTGCATAATAATATAAGCATTGTATTAAACCCAGCTGCATTATCATAGCTCAATGATTGCACGAATGGAATGTGTAATTGATGGGACCTTATGCACAAGGGAAGATCTCGCTAAGAATTACTCCTGAACCTGAATTATTTCGTAAAGCCCCGTCCACACTACCACTCACCACCGTCGGCGCTTGCCGTCGAACAGTGTTCGTCACTCAAAAGTGGCAGTGTGGACACGATGCCGACGAGCAAAATGTAACCGTCGGCGCTGCCCGCCAACATTCTGCAGGTTTAATATTGGGCGGGCATGCCCGTCACTCACGGGTCAGCGCCGAACACATGCTTCAAGTTATCGGCAGTTTTCACTATCTAGATATTTTTGCATTGCTATGTACCGTATACCATCAGAACCAAGAAAGTCAGCTGATTACGAACGAGTATGTGATCAACAATTAAATGGGAAAAATGGTCGGGAAATTGCAGCGAGTTGAAGACAAAAAAGTGAGAAAAATGTTTATACACTATTTCTTTTTGCTATATTTTTTAGAATACACAAAAAGGTTTTCGTATATTTTTCTTGCTTATGATATGCAGAAATGTGTCATGAAGATGATAGTTGGGTCAGTTTTTCTAAACCTCCTGTGGTTATTTCATAATCTCGAGTGAGAGTACACGATATGCAGAAAACATGACTCACTTTGAAATCAGGAAGCGCGCTGACCGCCGAACAAAACCGTTCGTGTGGACACAACCCTGGCAACGGCGCTTCCCGTCGGCAAGCACCGACGGCAAGCACCGACGGTGGTGAGTGGTAGTGTGGACGGGGCTTAATATCACCAACCCACTAATTAAATAAATCTAATCAATGAAATCAATGACTGCATGTGGTACTCCAAGGACTCGAACCTAGGACACTCACACCGAAATTTGGCGCACCAAGCACTAGGCTATGAACACAGTTAATAGTTTAAGCACATACTCACGATATATTATCCATTTTTAATACTGGATATTAATCTAAGCATTTTCTTAAACCCAACTGCAATATCATAGCTGAATGATTACAGGAATGGAAGGTGTAATAAAATAAGGGAACGTGATGCATATCACGAAGACAAAAATTCATAATTATATTTGGTAAAAAATAGTTACCCTTCACAAATTAAATGAAAAGTGGTGCATATGATACTATTTGAAACAAGACCACATCGTCAATTGTCAAGTGAACAAATACAGTAGACTTATTTTATGTATGTATGTAATACATATGTATTTACTTAAATCATTTGGCCACTGGAAATGAAAATGGATTATTGACTAAATATGGCATGGAACGAAAAAATTACGTTATTAACCGGTTACAGGGATTTTAAAATAGCGTTTTTGCTCCGGAACAGTAAATATGATCACGTTTTCGTTTCCGTTTTTGTTCCGAGCATAATTTTGTTCGTCTTGGTGTTCGTTTTCGTTCCCTTAAGCCGGTTCAAAGCCCTGTGAACAAGTTACACCAACATCGTGAATGACCACATGTTATTTGCAGAGGAGCGGCTGAATTATATATTACTGCTGTGATCATGTTCCCAATCATTAGACCAGGCAGGGATCATGTAGTCTTTAATTCAATTTTGACAAAAGGTCACTAAGGGTATCACTTTGGAACTTGGAACAAATATCCTGTTGATGTGGGTGTGATAATTATCTCTATCAATGTCAATGTCTCTTATCTCTACGGAGATTTTCTTAGCTACTTTATTAATTGCCACACCATTGTCATCTGTATCATCAGGCAACATATGTTGCACATTTGCTACATTCAATTTGAGAGCTAATATTGCTGCTATCCCAGGGAAAGATAATATAATTAAGTTTCCTCTAAAGTAACCAACTAGCTTATGTACCAGCTGTCTGCGAGAAAGGCTGGTTCCACCTGCATGTATTTATTCCTGGTATATGTCAATTGAGTTAAATACGCTTTATCTATTATATCAAGGAATCTCATAACATAATCAAATGATATGTCTAACTAGCCGCAAAGCCGCCCTCCGGGCGGTCTTTTTGGCTAGCTCCTGCGGAGGGTTATTGGTGGGCCTTCGGCCCACCAAACACAGACTCTCCAGATAGCCCCTTCTAGCTTTCCTGAAATCATGGATGTAGAAATGTATGTATTAACGCCAACCCATTCACATCACCCCCAACCCATTCACTCACCCATTACCTATCACCCCCCACCCATTCACTCACCCATTAGGGCTATTGGTGGGCCTTCGGCCCACCACCTCTCCAGACTCCAGAGAGTCTCCTGGACTCTCCAGATAGCCCCTTCTAACTTTCCTGAAATGGATGTAGAAATGTATGTATTCCCCCACCCATTCACTTACCCATTACCCATCACCCCCAACCCATTCACTCACCCATTACCCATCACCACACACCCATTCACTCACCCATTACCCATCACCCCCCACCTATTCCCTCACCCATCACCCAGCACCTCCAACCCATCACCCCCCACACCCCCTCACCCACCCATACACCCCACACACCCATTACCCATCACCCCACCCATTCACTCACCCATTACCCATCACCCTACATCAAGGTTTCCTCAATTCTCGCAACCCACATTTTTTTTCTCACAATTCTCGCTAATAGGCTGCTAAAAAAAAAAAAAAAAAAAGGGATCGGATCATCTCATAAGTGGGCTTAAAACCTTCCCCTGGTCGAGCTGGTTCCAAAACTGTGACATATGATGGGATTCCGCCACGGGGGGCGGCACCTATCGCGGACAGACAGACAGACAGACACACTTTCGCTTATATTATTACTAGCCGCAAAGCCGCCCTCCGGGCGGACTTTTTGGCTAGCTCCTGCGGAGGGCTATTGGTGGGCCTTAGGCCCACTACCTGCGTTTGGTGGGCCAAAGGCCCACCAAACACAGACTCTCCAGATAGCCCCTTCTAACTTTCATGAAATCATGGATGTAGAAATGTATATTAACGCCAACCCATTCACATCACCCCCAATCCATTCACTCACCCATTACCCATCACCCCCCACCCATTCACTCACCCATTACTCATCACCCCCCACCCATTCACTCACCCATTACCCATCACCCCCCACCCATTCACTCACCCATTACCCATCACCCCCCACCCATTCACTCACCCATTACCCATCACCCCCCACCCATTCACTCACCCTTTAACCATCACCACACACCCATTTACTCACCCATTACCCATCACCCCCAACCTATTCCCTCACTCATCACCCATCACCCGCAACCCATCACCCCCCACCCATTCACTCACCCATCACCCCACACCCATTACCCATCACCCCACCCATTCACTCACCCATTACCCATCACCCTACATCAAGGTTTCCTCAATTCTCGCAAGCCACTTTTTTTCCACAATTCTCGCTAATAGGCTGCTAAAAAAAAAAAAAAAAAAGGTGATCGGATCATCTCATAAGTGGGCTTAAAACCTTCCCCTGGTCGACCCGATTCCAAAACTGTGCCATATGAGGGGATTCCGCCACAGGGGGCGGCACCCAGAGCGGACAGACAGACACACACACACACACACTTTCGCTTATATTATTATAGAAGAAGATAGATAGTAATGTGCTAAGATAATTTAAGGCTTCTCGAACAGCAGCTTGTATGTTTCTTGAACTAAATAATTTGCATCTGCAATCAACATGATTGCAGATTGATACCTGAAGTCCGCTGCATCCAGGTCAGTGAGAACCCCCGCAATTCTGATTTGGATATCCCGGCTTGTTTATTCTTGACCATGTTGCATACTATTAAGATACCCTCTGTTAGACCTTTTGTTTCCGTGAGTGACGCCTTGCTTGCACACATATGCAGTTTCCATTTTGTAGGTTGGATTCTTGGGTCATTCTCAGTATCACAGTTATCCCCACAAAATAGACAATCCTCAAGAGCATTGAACGTGGAGTGTTCTGATCGTCTTGCTCTCTTGGGCTTACATCCAACTGACACAGAACTGCTAGAAAGACATGCTGATTTCTGGCCTTTGCCCCGTAAAAATATTTGGAATTTGTCTTCGAGTGACATTATTTATCCACACACTTGTGGTGAACATGGCCTATTAAGTTACTGTTAGACTGTTTTTGCTCTTTCAATTAATTATGTATACCATCGCCACACTCTATCTTTGATTATTCTGGCTACTGATGCTTCCGAAAGCGGGTCTTTCTTTTTACGGGCATACAGCTTCCAAAAGAAATATATCTCCATTTTCTGTCATCACCTGCAAGGTAATCAACCAGCTTCAATTTTTTGCTTTAAGTTTGCTTACATTCAATCTGTTCCAAAGAAGTGTGACCGTTATAATCTTTCAAACTACCATAATTTCGTCCGGTAGAACCCTAGCTGGGGCTCGCTTCGAGGTATACATTTTTTAAGGGGGGTTTTAGGTCATTCTAAACATAAACAACACATTTCTACCTGCTCACATTTGCAGAGGTTTGATCGTTTTTCACAATAGCTACTCTTGGCTTGCAATAGCTACTACTAATTTTCGTTCCAATGGTTATTAATTGAAAAAAAAGGTAAATATATTTCAAAATACCCAGTCATAATGCTATTTCACTTACTAGAAATCTATAATAATATAAGCGAAAGTGTGTCTGTCTGTCTGTCTGTCTGTCTGTCTGTGTGTGTGTGTGTGTGTGTGTGTGTGTATGTGTGTGGTATAGGTTTCACCCCCCGTGGCGCAATCACCTCATATGGCACATTTTTGGAACCAGGTCGACCAGGGGAAGGTCTTAAGCCCACTTATGAGATGATCCGATCACTTTTTTTTTCTTTTTTTTTAGCAGCCTATTAGCGAGAATTGTGAAAAAAAGTGGGTTGCGAGAATTGAGGAAACCTTGATGTAGGGTGATGGGTAATGGGTGAGTGAATGGGTGGGGTGATGGGTAATGGGTGTGGGGTGATAGGTGAGTGAATGGGTGGGGGGTGATGGGTTGGGGGTGATGGGTAATGGGTGAGTGAATGGGTGGGGGGTGATGGGTAATGGGTGGGTGAATGGGTGGGGGGTGATGGGTAATGGGTGAGTGAATGGGTGGGGGGAATACATACATTTCTACATCCATGATTTCAGGAAAGTTAGAAGGGGCTATCTGGAGAGTCCGTGTTAGGTGGGCCGAAGGCCCACCAAACACAGGTGGTGGGCCGAAGGCCCACCAATAGCCCTCCGCAGGAGCTAGCCAAAAAGTCCGCCTGGAGGGCGGCTTTGCTGCTAGTATATTATAAAAGTAGAAGCTTTCAAAAAGATACCGAGTCTCGCCAAATAAATTAATCATCGGCTTGTTTCTCCTCGTCGTAATGTTCCTCGCCAAAATAACAATATATTGTACAAGCCAGATTGGCTGATGCACGTCCACAGGCCCTGGTATTGCATGGGGTTTCTGCAGCAAAAGAACAGCAGACTACCCTCATAATGTAATATGGTGTAGGTTGTCGTGACATCACCTGCAAGGTGATCCTACCGCCTCGGGGGAGGCGGTAGCAGAGTGGTTAGCGTCTCCGATTAGCGTGCTCGGTGACCCGAGTTTGATCCCCGATGAGGGATTGCGATTGCATCAGAGAACACAGAACAGCAGACTACCCTCATAATGTAATCTGGTGTAGGTTGTCGTGACATCACCTGCATGGTGATCCTACCGCCTCCCGAGGCGGTAGCAAAGTGGTTAGCGTCTCTGATTGGCGTGCTCGGTGACCCGAGTTTGATCCCCGATGAGGGATTGCGAGTGCATCGGAGGACACAGGGGGTGCCCCCCCCCTCCTAATCACAGGCGTCACTATAAAAAGCCTGCCTGCGCCACCACGGGGCGAGGGCCAATCATCACAGTCCTCGAGTGAACCTCCAAGGCCTACCATCCCACACCTGGAGGTCACTGCCTACTGGCGCTATTGGCACGAACAAGTGATTGTGGGCCCTTCGGACCCATGTATTGATATGTGTAGTAGTTGTATACATTAGACAACAATGTGAGTGCAAACTCCAATCGTGTTGTTACTGTCGTTGTTCACTGGTCAAAGTGCCTCGAGGTCGACCAAGTTCCATGTGATTCCACGGGCGCCACACTTCGACAGCATCAGCACAGCCAACCCTTGACAGGCTGACGTAGAGTTGGTCGTGCGTAAACACGGGTGTAGGCAAGTAGACTCCCACGTAGCTCTTGGTCTGGCCCTGGCACTTGTTGATCGTCATGGCAAATGCAACACGGATGGGAAACTGCAGACGCCGCATGCGGAATCCAGTGCCAGACGCTGCCTGCGTGATTATGGGTAGGCGAGGCAGGTAGAAGTCGTCGCCTCGGCTCGGTCCGGTGATGATCTGCAGCTGCAGAACGTTGGCACTGATGCCACGCACGACACAGATGGTGCCGTTGACGATGCCGGGTGGGCAGATGTTGCGCAACACCATTACCGGTACACCAGTTTTCAGTGTAATGTCGTGCTGCGGCAGACCCTGCATCTCAATCTTGTCGGCTACCCAAAACAGACAGACAGACACACGGCTACTGCTATAGTATATTTGATATATAAGTATGATATATGAGTAATTTTGTATAGTTCTATTACACCGTCAGAAGCAAATATTAACGCAAACACGGCTGTCCTGCCGGCCGGTAGCAGTACAGAGGAGCGCAGTAGCGGAGGAGCGGTTGGTGCTCGGTCGCGAGTCTAATACAATTTCGAGAAATTGAACGCTGGCAGAGTTCGAATAGCTTACAACCGCTGCTCAACACGGATTGTGTTTAGCACAAAATCCCCTCTCAAAATGATTCAATCGACATGGGACCAAGCCGCTTACCACCTACCTACGATTTATTTGCGATTTGTTTAGCCTACTATCATCAAAATTGAATTTACAGATTCGGCTACCCAAAACAGACAGACACACGGCTACTGCTATAGTATATTAGATGTAAAAAATTAAAGAAATATACAAGTAAATGAAAAAATTGCCGACATTTTGTTTTCCAATCTATATGATTTAAGTTCACTCATTTCACACTCCTGGACATTGACACAAGCAACGAAGACAGACCGGCAGACAAAGCGGGTAGATTTGATATATTTCTTTATTGGAGAGGTATGATCACATATAGCTGACTCTGCACTGAAAAATGTGAAGGCTGACAGATGGCCAGCAAGTGGCCTAATAAAGTTGAGTATATAGACAATATTTTTGGTATACGAAAAAAAAACCGTATACCCAAATGCAAGGTTAAAGAAAAGAGCTTAATGGCTGCCGGACGATCTTTGACTTCCTGCCTTCCTGAAGCTTTTGAATATATCTTTTAAATGACAATAATAAAAAAAAATCTAATCACTGTCTCCGTGCTGTAGTGGCTAGCGTGCCTACCTACGAATATCCGGGCCCTGGTTCGAATCCGGGTCAGGGTCCAGTCCAACAAGCAATTATTCCTTCTTTTCGGGGTTGGTCGATAAATGGGTACCTGGGGAAACCTGGGGAAGGATAACTGTGGTAACTCGGATGTTACCCACCACAGACT
>JACEEZ010013485.1:0-11635 GCA_016584305.1 Chionoecetes opilio | reverse complement strand
GGGGGGGGGGGGAAGGGGGCCCGTCCCTCCGCCCACGGGGGAGGGGGTTTGGGGGGGGGTTAAAGGTTTTTTTTAAAATCGTTTTTATAAAAAACCTAGTGTTTTATGGGGGGAACGTTTTTTTATACACGGGGAATTAAAATTAAAAAACAAATGTGGGGACCGTTGGGCCCCAAAATTTAAGGGGGTTATTTTAAAGATGTTTTTATAAAAAGGTTTGGGGGGGCCTGGGGGGGGGGGGTTTGGGGGGAAAGGAAGGGAAAAATTTTGCCCGCGGGCCCCCCAAAAAAAAAAATTTTAAAAAAATTTTTCCCCCCAAACAACACTTCTACCCTCCAAAAAAACATAGAAAAAAAAGGCTCCTACTTAATATTTCTTACCTTTAAAATTTGTTTAAAAAAAAAAAACTCCTTAAAAAAAAGCAAGAATTTTCCAAATAAAAAAAAGAGAATTAGTTTTAGGATGGGACGGGGGGGCCCGAAAAAAAGGGGGAGAGAGGGGCAGGGTCTGGGGCATGCCATTTTTTTGCCCCGGAAAAAAAGTTTTGGGGGGGGTTTTGGGAAAAGGGGGGGTTTTTTTAAAAAAAAAAAAAGTTTTTTTCATTTGGGGTTTTGGGGGGGAAAAGGGGGGGGGGCCCTTAGCCTCAAAAAACCTTCCTAAATCGTTTCGACCTACCAAAGGGGGACCCTTTGTAGCTTTTCCCCCTCGTTTGGGGAAAGTTAGTAAACTAGGGTTGTGAGAAAGGGGGGGTTGTTGGGGGCCCCTAACTACCCCTGTTTTGGGGGGGGTTTCTCCCGGGCCCCCGGGGGTTGTGGGGAATTTTGTAGGCCCAAAATTTGGGGGTACCGAGCCCCCCAGGGAATTTTTTTCAGATTGAAAAATTATTTTTTGTACAAAAACCTTTTGGTAAAACCATAAGTCCCCAAATAAAAAATTTTTATTTTTTTTGTAAAAAAAAACTTTTTAATTTTTCTTTTTGTAAAATAAACTTGGTTTTTTTTTTACTTTTCCCCCCCAGTTTTTTTTGGGGGGGTTGTTTACCATTGGATTTTTTTCGGATCTCGTTTTTTTTTGGAAAAATAGGGACCCTAATTTTTAAACCCCCCAAATTTATCTCGGATTCTGTATTTCAAAATGGCCGAAAAACGGGGGGGCCTCCCTGTATACCTATTTGTAGAAAGGGGAAAGCTGAAAAATACCTTTTTCCGGGGGGCCCCCTTTTCTCACGGAAATGAATGATAGTGGCTCAAAAAAAGAGGGGGAAATTTTTTTTTAAAAAAACGGACAAAAAACCGAAACCCCCCCTCGCTCACCCCCGGGTGATGGCCTCTTAAAAAAACCCTTTTTTAACTTTTTTTAGGGGGGTGTTATTTGGGGGACTCTAAAAAACCCCCTTAGATACCCATCAGCACCGCCCTTGAAGACACTGAAAAAAAACTTGGGGGAGGGGAGGGGAACAACAGGTAAGCCCCTCTGAAAGACCCCCCAAAAAAAAGGGGCCCCCCCCCCAACTCCACCCCCCCGTTTTTGAATGTTTCATATCCCCTTGGGGGTTTTTTAATTTCCCGTAATTTTAAAAAAAAATTGGGGGGCCCAAATTTTTTTTCAAAAAATCGTATCATTGGATTTTTCGTATAAGGGGGGTGGCCGTATAACGGACTTTTCCTGTAAGGTAGGAGTGGGGGGGGCTGTAAAAAATTGCGGGGTAGTTTGGAATTTCCCCCCATAACATTTTGGGGGTTTGGGGGGGGTCTATGGGGAAAATACCCGAGGTTTTTGCAAATGTAAAACATGAATTTAAAAAAGGAAAAAAAAAATCACGGTTTCCCCCCCCCCCCGCGAAAATTTTTCCAATGGGGAAATTACAATGGGTTTAAAAAAAGGTTTATGAAAAGGGGGTTTTTTTTGGGGGAAAAAAAACTTGGGGGGCATTTTTTAGGCCCCGAGGGGGGAAAAACGGGTGAAAAAACTTTTAAAGCAAGGGGTTTGGATTTGTCCCGGGTAGTCAGGGGGGGGGCCGTTGGGGGCCCCAGTGGTTAGGGGTCTTGGAAATGGCGAGCTCGGGGGACCCGGGGTTTTGGAAAATTTTTGTTTTCAGGGGGCCAAAAAAACTTTCGGGAAAAAAATTTGGGTTTTGGGGTAGCTAAGAAACCCCCCACCCCCCCCCCCATTTAATTTTACCGTCGATGGGAGTTTGCATTGGGAGGACAAAAAAGGGGGGGCTTTTAAAGGGGGGTTTTTGGTTTTCCATAAATTCCCAACCTATCCGGGGCCCTTTTTCGTGTTTTTTGCCCAGGGTTGGGGGGGGGGGGTCGCCCCAAAAAAAAACGAGGGGGGGCCCCCCTGTTAAACCAAAAAAGGCCCCCCCCCGTCTGCCGGGGCCAAAAGCTCATCTGCTGGCCCTCAAAAAACTAGTGAGGGGGTTTTTTTTTTTTTTTGGTTTTTATTTTTTTTTATTTTTTGTAAGGGGGAAAAAGGAAAAAAAAAATTTTTGGATTTTTTAAAATTTTTTTAAAATTTCCCTTTTTTCAGGGGGAAAGGGGGTTTTTGAGCCCCCCTATTGGGTTCCCGGGGGCTTTTTGGAGGTTTTTTTCTTTTACTGTTTGGGGGGGAGGGGGGGGGGAGGGCTCAACCTCCACCGCACTACGGCCCCCAGAGAAGTTTTGATCGCTACTGTATTGGCCCACAAAGGGGGACTTTTTGGGGAAAAAAAAAAACGGCAATGGATGGGGCCCCTCCTTTTTTTCTCTCCTCTTCCCCTTGCCTCTTTTTAAGTTTTTCATTTTCCCCCGCTGCTAAAAAAAACTGGGGTGCTAAACCCAATTTTCGGGTCATTTCAGCAAGGTTTTTTTCTTTCGGGGTTAAAGAAAACAGCCCCCCCCGGGGGGTGGTTGATTAGGCCCCCCTTGTTCCCAACCTTTACAAAAATTGGAGGGAACCCCCCGTAATAAATTTTTCAAAAATTAAAAAGGAAAAAAAAAAAAAAACCCCTATATTTAATTATAATAATTTTTAAAAAATTAAAAATAAATTTTTTATAAATTTTTATATAATTTTAATATATATAAAAAATTTATAATTATTTATTTTAAATATAAAATTTATATATTATTTAAAAAAAAATTTAAGGGAAAAAAGGGTTCTTTACAAAATAATTCCCAATTAAAAAACTTTTTTTAATTTTCAAATCCCATGTTTCCCCGGGGGGGGTTCAACCCCCTAATAAGTCAAAATTTAAAAGAAATTTTTCATTTAGGGGGGGGGGACACCTGGGCTTGGTTTTTTTTTTTTGGGGGGTATCTGGGTGGAAAAAATTCCCGGCCGAAATTTTTTTTACAGGGGGGGACCACCCCCCAAATTTTCTTCCCCTTTGGGGGGGGGGAAAAAAAAAGGGGGCATTTCTTGATTTGCTTTTTAATGGACGGGGTCCCCCCGCTTTCAGCGTGAAAAAAAAAGCCTTGTTTTTCAAAGGGGCCAAAAACATTGGGGGGGAGCAACCAAAAACCCCGTGGAGATTTCCCAAGCAATCGGTTCCCAAAACCAAAAAAAAGATTCCCCCGGGAAGGGGAAGGGGCAAGAGTTGGGAAAAAAGCGTTGGGCCTTTTGGGGTTTTTTTCTGGGGGGAGTTTCCCTTTTCAGCAAAAAAAAATAAATTTTTTCCATTATTTTTACCTTTATTTTTTTAAAAAAACTAAAAAAAAAGCCAAAACCCCGCGAGGGGTTTAAAACCATTTTTTATAAATTTTTTTCCCCCCATGTTGGAGAGCCCCAAAGTGGGTTTTTTTTTGCAGATTTTCCCGGGGGGGGGGGAAAATACCCGGAAATAAATTTTTTGGGGGGGGAAAAGGTTTTATCCCCCCGGGGGTATTTTAAATTGTATTAATCAAAAAGGGGGAAAAAAAAACCCTTAAAATTCCATTTTTTAGGGGTTCTTCACCTAACAAAATTTTTTTTCCCCCAAATTATTTTTTTCAAAAAAGGCCCCCCTTATTAGGGGGCCTTTTTTTTCCAATTGTGGGGCTTTTTTTTTTTTCTTGGCAACTAAAACTTTTAGCCACCCAAAAAAAAGCTTGGGTTTTTTTTGGGGGGGTTATCAACTGAATGGTTTTTCCCCTTCTTTTTCCCAAAAACTTTTTTTTTTGTTTTCTCTGTTGGAGCCCAAAAGGGGGGCCCCCCTTAAAAAAAAAAAAAAATCCACGTTTTATTTTGGGACAAGTGGCTGGTTTAGGTTAAAAGTGCGCCTTTTTTCTTGGGGTGGGGGGGCCATTTAAAACTGGGTTGGCCCAAAACTTTTTTTTCCCCCCCAAAAAAAATGCCCCCAAAAGGGGAAGGGGGGGGGACAGTTTTTTCTTTTTCCCCCGGGGCCCCCCCTTTTTAAGCCAATGGCCAGATAAAAAATTTCAAAAGTTTTAAAAGGGGATTTTTTTTTTTAAAAATCACTTTTCCCTTTTCCCCTTTTTTTTATTTGGGCTGTGGATTTGTGATTCTTATCACTTTTTCCCCCCCCTTTTCCACTGACATGCTTTTTTTTTTAAAAAAAATTTTTAAAAAATGGCTTCAGTCTTTATTTCGGTTCCCAAAAAAAAAAAACCCAAAAAAAAAAAATTTTGGTGGGGAGTTAAAATTTAACCCCCCCCCCACAAAAAAGTTTTTTTTTTTCCCTTTTTTAAACTTCGGTTTTTCGCTGCTCAAAAAAAGGGGGCTGAAAGGAAAGATGTGTGGAACGGGGGGGGGGGCTGGGGGGGGGGGACACGTATGAACTCGTAAAAGGGGGTTTGGGGTTTCAAACCCCCCCCTACCCAACCCCCTGTGTAAAACCAAAAAATTTCGGGGGTGGGGGGGGAAAGGGGCGTATTTCCCCCCCAAAAGGGGAACAAAAAACCATTTTTTTCTAATTTTCTATGCATTTTTTATTTGCTTTTATTATATATTTTCTTGGTAATGACGACCCAGTTTCGGGGGTATGTTGGGTGTTTTTTTTGAGTGAAAAGTGGGGTTTTTTGGGGAAAAGGTTTTTGGACGTTTTTTTGGGTTAGTAGGGGGGTTTTTTTAAATTTTTGAAAAATTTTTAAAAATCAGTCATTTTTTTAAAAAGCAAAAACCCCTTTTTTTTTTACGGTTTTTTTAAACCGGAACCCCCCCGGTGGTGGCGGGGGGAAAACCCCAGGGTTTTTCCCGGGGGGGAAAAAACCCCCCCGGGTTTTGGGGGGAAAAACACTGGGGGTTTAGGGGGCCCCAAAACTGAAAAAGGGGTGGGGGACCCCGAAAGGGGCCCAAAAACCCCGCCCCAAACATGGCAGGGGGTTAAAAAAAACCCCCCCTGTTTTTTTTTCGTGGCCTACAGGGGCGGGGGGCCTGGGTTTTTTTTGGGCCATTTTTTTAAAAGGGGGAAAAAAAAATTCCGTGGGAAAAATTTGATTACAAAACTTAATTTACAACAAATGGGGAAAAAAAAAAAAAGGAAAAAAAAAGCGAAAGGGTTTACGGGGGGGATTTTTAGAGCGTAAAAAGGTCATAAGGGGGTGGGTTGGGGTGCACACCTATGGGGGTGTTTGTGGTTTTATTGTGGTTGAAAAAAATTTTTGGGTAAAATATTGGATTTAGTATTGGGGGGGGATTTTGAGATTCCGTTTGGGGTTTGGGGAGGACTTGAACTGTAATGTAAAACCCCAGCCTTGGGTTGGGGGTTTTTTGTGGTGGGATTTGGAGGAAGGCCAAACACCCCGGGGTGGTTTTTCTTGCTATATTAGCGGGGCCTTTTTTTCCAAAATCCCACCCAATATTGATTATAAGAAACCCCACCGTGGATGATCTGTAACATTAAGGGATATTCTTTGTTACAAAAAAAATCAATAAAAATCTTCATTGGCAATATTCAACTCAAAAAAATTTCCCCCTTGAAACCAAACCCTTATAAAAGTTCCCAAAAGATTGGCCCTTTACCCCTATATTGAAGGTTTCATTTTGGGGGATTTCCATTTCGGGAACCCTGCAACCCTGGTGGTGGGAGTGTTACTCCCTCCCCCCTTGCTCTGGCCCATCTTTTACTGGTTTACATAGTCTTGGGGTTTGAAAATTTTTACTAAACCCTTCCCCACTACATTTTTCTTTGGCATTTAGTGAATAAAATTTCAAGTATTCATGGCCGTTATAATCAATACCCGTAATGCCCAACCTAAAGGGAAAATCTATCAAGAGGAAACAATCCTTGAAAATTGTTACAATGGTGGCATTTTTTTTGCATCCCAATTGATTTAAAAAAAAGGGAATGTTTGCCCACAATATTCCACACTTACTAATCATTTTATCCCAATATTACATTCAGGTTTTTTCAAGTTTTTTTGATGGAGTCTCTTGGAAAAATGTGAAAATCCATGGAAAGTTTAGTTTTTTGGGTTTCTTTTAAAAAAGGAAACCCTGGCATTCCTGTGTTTGCAATGCCTCTGGTTTGGGAGGATGCTTTTATGAAAATGAAATTCAAAATCCACAGGAAACCTTGGGGTCCTCGCCGCAAAAATGGACAATCTGCCCCTTTGCCCCGCCTTGGCCCAAAAAGCAATGCCAACTGCTGCGCAAGCCATTGGGTGGAGGTTGGGCCCCTACGCCGAACAAAGCTGGAAAATGGAGATTGGGAGGAAGCCCCCGGTGTGAAGGCTGAACACAACCACACTGGGAAAAAAGCTTTTGAGCAGCCCCAAGTTCCCCTGGGTGGGGGAAATTTTTTTTTTTTCCTAAAGCTCCCCCTGTGGGGGGTGGGTTTTTGATCTGGGAAAAAAGAAAAGGAAAAAAAAAAAGTTATAATTTTTTTAAAAATAACTTTTTTTGCTTCACTAAGATGCCTTTCCCCCTTTTTTTGCAGGTTGTGGAACCCCGTGTTTCAAAATTTTTTTTTATACTTTTTTTTGGGGGTTTTTTTTTAGGGAAAAATTTTTGTGACAAGGTTTTTTTTTGGTTTTTTTGCGGAAGAAAATTTAAAAACTGGCCCCTAAAAATTTTTACCTTGTTTGTAGGCAAAAAACCCCTAAAAAAAAAAAATCATTTTGGTTTGAAAATTTTAGGCCCCTAAAAAAAAAACTTAAAAAAATTTTGTTTTTCAAAAAGTCTTTCCCCCTTTGTTTTTCTCTTTCTTATAAATGTGGTTCCCCCCAAAAGTATGAAAAAAAAAAATCCCAAAACAGTAAAAAAATCGTCCTATGATCTTTTATTTTAAAAGGGGTTTCCCTTTTAAAAGAAATTGAAAAATTTTTTATTTTTTGGCCCCCTGCAAAAAGGGTGCGCCTGGGGCCCCCTTTTTTTGGGTCCCGGGGGGTGCAAAAAAAAAAAAACCCCATTTAAACCCCCTTTCCATTTTTTCGCACCCGTAGCAAAAAAAAAAAAAAAACATCTCTTTTGGGGGGTTATGTTTCCCAAAAATTTTTGGGGGGGTTAAGATGCCCTTTATTTTTGAAAATTTAGTGGGTTCCCCCCCAGAAAACCCCCCCGGATCCTTCTTTAAAAAAATTTAAAAAACGGGTTTCCCCTAGGCCATGCCATTAAATTTTCAGCAAGGGGGGCGAGTGGGGCCACCATGGGGGGAAACCTTTTTTCCCCACTTTTAAAATTGGGTTTTGTTTTTTTTTTTTTCATAGGGCCAAAAAAAAAATGGTTCATTTGGGGAACAATTACAGCATTTCCCCCCCAAAGGGGGGGCTTTTTTTTTAGAAAATTTTTTGTTTATTTTTTAATTTTTTTTTTTCAAAGGTTTTTTTTTTTTTGCACAAAATTTAAACCCTTTGTTAAAAAATACCAGGCCCCCCCCCCTATCCATATCCCCCTCAAAATTAAAAAAGCGATAGTTTTTCTTAGTTTTTCAAGTTTTTCATTAGCAAAAAAAAAAAACCCCTTTTTTTTTAAAAAAGAATTTGTAAATTTTTTTTTCGTATTTGGAAACACCCCCCCAAAATGCCCCTCAGAAGTATAAAAGTGAAAACCCCCGGGGGGAGGGGGGAAAAAGCAAGAAAAAATATTTTATTAAAAAAAAAATTACCTTTTGAGGGTTTGGGAAAAAAATATACTGTTTTTTAGTAGTTTTTTTAAGGAAAAACTTCCCCCTTTTACATACATTTTTTTTTTTTTCAAATTTTCTTTTTTTAAGCCAATTCCGTATTTACACCAAGTAAAAATTAAAAATAATAATAATAAAATAAATTTTAAAAATATAATAATTTAAAAATAAAATAAATAATATAAAAAAATTAAATAATTTTTTTAAAATTTTTCTCGCCCCGAAAGGCTACTAAAAAAAAAAAAAAGCGAAAAAAAAACAGGCCCAAAAAAGTAAAAAAAAAATTTTTGTAAAAAAAAAAAAAAAAAAAATAGGAACAAAGTGGGGGGGGCACTTAGGGGGGGGGCATAGTTTTCAAAAGTACATAGAAAAAAGCATACTGGAAAAAACCTGTTGGGTTTACCCCACATTTCCCCGCAAAAAACAGCGACCCCCACCCCCTTTTTTTTGTTGGTCCCCCACATACATGGCCCCCAGCCCCCTGCCTGAAAAGAGGGGGGGATGATGGGTTTTTGTAGAAAGCCCACCCTACTCCTTAAAAAATGAAAAAACCCGGGGGGTTTCCCCCCACGGATTCACATCCAAGATTTTTTCCCCCCCCCCGTTCCAAAACGGGAAAGCCCGGGCAAAACTGCACCAAAACCTGGGGGCAGCCCCCCCGAAGTCTTAAAGGGGGAATGTTGGACTTACCAAAAAATTTTTAAGTTCAATTTAAAAAAAAAAAACCCCAGGAAAAAAAAAAGTAAATCTGGGGTCCTGTATAAGTTTTAATACGGTAACAGTGAAATTATTTTTTTACGATTTCCTTTTAAGGCAAAAACATGGGTTTTTGTTAAAAAAAATTTGTTTTTACCCAAAAAAAAATTTTGGGCACCCGGGGGGGAAAATTTTCCCCCAGACATTATGGCAAAAAATTTTTTTTTTCATTTTGTTTTTTTGTGGGGTAAAAAAGCAAGAATAAGGGTTTTTTTTGGGCCCCTGCATGGGGCGTCAAAGGCAGCCTCAAAAACAAAAGCCCCGGGGAAACTACCCGAAAACGCTTAAAATTTCCCCAAGGGGGATTTTTTGGGGTTTTTTTTTTTTTGGGTTTTTTTGTTTTGAAAAGGCCCCTTACCATTTGAAAATCACAAACCAAAGGCAAAATTAAGCCCCCGATAATTGCTTTGAAAGGGGCAGGCCCCGAAAAAAAACCCAAGGGAAAAAAAAATTAGTTTGGGGGGGCCTAGCAAAAAATCCCGACCCAGTCGGCGCCCCGGGGGGGGGGGATTTTTTTGGTGGGGGGGGGCCCCCCCAGGCCCCCCTTGGGGGGGTGCGGGGGGCCCCCCCCAAAAGAAAAATTTGGGGGGTTAAAAAAATTTTTAGAGTCCTTTTTTCCCGCCCCTTTTATGCTTTTTTTTTCTCTCCTACCTTTTTAAAAAAAGCCCTTTTCAGATACCTCTAAAAAGAATTAATAAAAATGGGGGGAAAAGGGTTGCCCCCTTCAACCCCCCCCCCCCCCCTTTAAAATTTCCCCCCCCCTGGAAAAAACCCAAAATAAAAAAATTTCCAAACCTAACCCCCACTTTCAAAAAACCTAAAAACCCAATAACCTCCTAACGAAGAATCCCAAGGGCGGAAAAAGGAAAATACAATTTTTTTTTAAACCAGGTTAGGTTTAGGTTAGGTTTTTTATTGAGGTTTAGGTTTAGTAATTTTCTTTTTTTTTTTTTTTTTTAAATTTCCCCCTTTTATTATTTTTTTTTTAGAGGTTTTCTGAAAAGGGGTTTTTGTAAGGCCCTGGAAGAAAAAAAAAACCCCCTGGGTAAAGGGGGGGGGGGAAAAAGGGACTCTAGAAAATTTTTTTCCAAATTGGTTTCAATTTTTTATTTTTTTTTAAATTGGAAAAAAATTTTTTTTTTCCCCCCATATTTTTACATTTGTTGGTACTAAAAATTTTTTTTTGGGGATATTTGGAAAAATGCCAATTTTTAAAAAATTTTTTTAGAAAAAAAGAAAGGTAAAACATTATATTTTCATTGGGGAAAAAAAAAAAAAATTTTTTTTCCCGGGTTTTCGGGGGGCCCCCCCTGGGGGGGGGGTGGGGGTAGGCCCCTTTTGGGTACTTTGGCCCCCCCCCTAAATTTCCCCCCACTGTTTGGGGGGGGGGGGTTTTAAAAAGCGTTTCCCCCTTTAAATTTGGAAAAATGTGGGTCCCCGGGGAAAAAAGTGGGGGTAAGAAAAAAAAACTTTGGCCCCCCCCCCCGGAAGACTTTCTGTGAGGGCTTTGGAATTGGTTCACATGTGGGGGGGCCAGCCCCCAAAAAGAAGTTTTTCCCAAATTCACAGTCCCCCCACAAGAAGTCCCCTTTGGGGGGGGGGGAGCCCAAAACTTTTTTCCTAGGAAAAAAGGCCAAAACCACTTTTTTACAAAAAACTTTTTACAAAATATCTTTGAAAGGGTTTTTTTTAGCACCCCCTTTTTTTTTTTTTTTTTTTCCCCCTTCAAAAAAACAATTCACAAAAAAACCCTTTTCCACTGCATCCTTTTTTTTTTCCTAAAAAACCCCCCCTCCTATAAAGATCGTTTCCCTGGGGGACTTGCTCCATTGGCTAAACAATTTTTAAAACCCCTGGGGGGGATACGGGTTTTCCCCCCCCCCACCTATTTTTTTTTGGGATTGGATCAAAATTTTTTAAGGCGGGGACGGGATTTTTGCCAGGTTATTTTTTTTTTTTTAATTTTTTAAACCCCCCCAAAAAACTTTTTCTTCCTTTTTTACCCGGTGGAAAATAAAAAGGTGCCCCCGGCCCTCAATTTTACGAAGAATGGGGGGTGGGGGGCCCCCGGGAAAAAGCCCCCCCCCAGTGGGGGACCAGCAGCTGGTCCTTTCCCCCACTAAACAAAGTAAACAGCAGTCAGGCCCAAATTTCCCCTTTTTACCTTTTACCCCCAAAAGGTAGGCCCTTGACCAACCTTCCCCCGGCCCCCGCCCTCCGTAAAATCCCCCTTTTGGGATTGGGGGGAAAAATTTGACTGTGGTAGGGGCTCAAGTGACCCCCCCCTCCCCGGCCCCTCATGACCCCAGGCCCCCAAAAGGGCCCCCCAAAAACCCATTCCTCCCCCCAAGAAAAAAAATTGGGCCCATTTAAATTTTTTTACCTCAACTAGGATTTTTTCATGGGGGCATTTTCCATTTGGGGGGGGGGGGTTTTGGGAAACAGTAAAAGGGGGGGGGAAATTTTGAGTTTTATTTTTTGGCTTGAGGGGCAAAAAACAGACCGGGGGGTAAAAAGTGCCATTCAACTTTTTTATTTTTCCCCAGTTTTTTTTAATTATGAATTTAAAAAAAAAGCATTGTTTTTTTTTTTTAAAAAAAAAAATTATAAAAAATGCTAAAGTAAAAACCCCACTTTTTTTTTTGTTTTAAGGATTCCCAAATACAATTTAGTAAAAATTGGGGGGCAAAAACAAAAAAAAAAATTTTTACCTTGCTCCCCAAGGAAAAAACATTAAATTTTTTTTAAAAAAAACCGGGGGGACATACTTAACGGGCCGTATTTTAAAAGGTGGGGGGGGGGGTTTTTTTTCGTAAAAAGTCCCCCCCTTTTTTT
>JACEEZ010013484.1:0-10058 GCA_016584305.1 Chionoecetes opilio | reverse complement strand
AAGGGGTTTTTTTAAATTTTTGGAAAAAATTATGAGACAGCAATAATAAATAAGGATTATGATATAATATATCTGGACTTTAGTAAGGCATTTGACAAAGTTACCACACGAGCGACTCTTGAATAAGGTTAAGGCTCATGGAATAGATGGGAAGGTTTTTCATTGCATCAGAGCTTGGCTAAGTAATAGGCAACAAAGGGTTACAATTAATGGCTCTAATCTGAATGGGACTGGTGACAAGTGGAGTTCCACAAGGGTCTGTTTTGGGTCCATTACTATATTTGATTTACATCAACGACTTGGATAGTGGGATTAGCAGTGATATCAGCAAGTTTGCTGATGATACTAAGGTAGGTAGGATTATTGGATCACAGTCTGATGTAAACATATTGTAGGGAGACTTAGATAAACTTAACGAGTGGGCAGTCAGAAGGCAGATGGAATCTAATATTGATAAGTGCAGCGTTATGAATGTTGGTAGAAAAAACCCTGGTAATAGATACACCATAAGCAATGTATCGTTGAAAAGATCAGAAGGTGAAAACAAATCTTTGAGTGAAGGTGAGTCCAGACCTCCGACCTAGGAAACAATGTATTGAGGCCTGAAATAGAGCTAATAGAGTATTAGGATTCATTACCAGAAGTGTTAAAAGTAGAAGTGCGGAAGTTATTCTAAAGCTTTATCTGGCTCTAGTCAGGCCTCACCTAGACTATGCGGTTCAGTTTTGGTCTCCATATTGCAGGATGGATATAGCCTTGTTAGAAACAGTGCAGAGAAGGATGACCAAAATGATACAAGGGATGTGTAACCTTAGTTATGAGAAGTGATTGAAGTTATTGAAATTACACTCACTCGAGAAACGCAGAGTAAGGGGCAATCTGATAGAAGTTTTTAAGTGGATAAAGGGATTTAATATAGGAGAGGTAGGAAAATTTCTTACGGCTCTTAACCAGGGTAGAACAAGAAGTAACGGATTCAAGCTGAAAAAGCATAGATTTTTAAAGGAAATAGGGAAAAATTGGTTCACAAATAGGGTGATGAATGAATGGAATGGTCTCAGTAGACAGGTAGTTAGTGCTGAGTCATTAGGGAGGTTTAAAAGAGGGGCTGGATAGGTTCATGGATGGGGATGAAAAATGGATGTAGGTAGTGTTAGGTGACAGGAACTACCACGTGTAGGCCTCGCGGCTTCTTGTAGCTTCCTTATTTTCTTATGTTCTTATCTTCCTCTTCTTGCCTCGTTTCTCCCTTCCCTCTATCCTTTCATATGTTACGCTTCTTTTTCTTCCTTTCCTATCTCTTTCTTTTGCTCCTACGGCTCTCTTTGATCTCTCTAATCTTCTTCATTATTCCTTGCCTCTCTCTCCTCCCTCACTTCTACTATCGCTCTCCCTTCTCTCCCCATTTCTTCTTGCATTCTCCTCTCACAATTTCACTGTCTGAAGCATAGCTATTTCACTCTTTTCCTCTCCCTCCTATTTGTTTCCTTCCTCCATTTCTTCGTTACTTTTTCCACTGTTTACATTCCTTCTCCCTTCACCCTCGTGTCTGACTCACTGCGATGAAAAACAAGATTACCAAACAAAATACAGATGTATAAAACGTACAATATAGAGTGAATGATAAATTTAGCTAAGGGCCCGTTTTTAACGTATGGGTTTTTACAAAAAATCTCTAAAAAATCGGGGAAATACACAAATAAAATTTCATTTCGGATTTCTATCATCTCACAACGCTATAATTTTTTTAAAAAAACCCAAGAAACTCTTCCCTTTTTGTCTGGGTTTTTAAAAGGGTTTTAAAGGGTAATTTTTCAAGGCAAGGGAAGACTAGAGGTAAATTCAAGGGTTGGGGGGCAGGTAAATTAGTGTTTTTATTTACCCTGGGCTTTTCCACTCAAACCAACTCCGCCGGGCCCCCTTTTACCCTCCCGGGGGCAGACTTAAGGGTCCTTATTTAAATGATCTTAGGGTAAGGGTGGGACCTCCCCCAACCCCCCACACCCCCCCATCCCCTTGCTCAAGGGGGACAGTAAACCCCCTGAGTTTTTCGTGAAAAAACCCCGGTAAAGAGGGGGGGCCCCGGGTTGAACACCCGGGCACATAATGGTGGGCCCGGGGCCCTGCCAACGGGCCCTAAAACGGTTGGTGTGTGTGTTGTGTTTGTGTGTGTGTGTGGTGTTTTGTGTTTGCGGGTTTTGTGTGTGTGTGTGGTGTGTGTGTGTTTGTGTTTGTGTTGTGTGGTGGGGTGTGTGTGGGGGGTGGTGGGGTTTTTGCGTGTGGGGGGGTGTATTTTGTGTGTGTGTGTTTTGGTTTTTTTTTTGCGGGGGTTGGGTGTGGGGTGTTGTGTTTTGTGGGTGTGTTTTTTGTTTTGTGTGTGTGTGTGTTTGGGGGTGTGTGTGTGTGTGTGTGTGTGTGTGTTTAAAGCCTTGTCGCTCCGTTACGTCCCTGCGGTGCGGCTCAGTGAGAGATGAAGTGACCATTACGACCGTCGCCTGATAGTTAGATGACCTCCTCCTTGACAGTCTCGAGGATGACCGTCAAGGGGGGGAAAATTAAACCACCTGGAAAGATCACCTGACGTATTAAAGTTAGTGGAAGGTGTATCGCGAAATAGTGAATAAAAGGAAACATTTTATCAGTAATCTCCTCGCCGGGAATAAACGTGATTTTCAAGAATACGTACAATACTATCAATTGTTTTTATGGTGTATTAATTTTTTCAGCACACTCACACCTATATATATATTCCCCATTTCTGTTGTTTTTTTGTCTGAAAACTGTGAGATGTAACCCGAAATTCAGTGAATAATAAAATAAAAAAAAGAAATAGAGGTTGGAAATCCGTAACCAAATGTTGTTTTAATGTCGGTGTCTGGCGAGGAAAATTAAATATTTACTGCGGAGAGAAATCATGTTGTGTATTATTCAGTGGAGAATAAATATGCTGGAAAGAATTAATGTGTAGTACGCATAAAACCTTAATTATTCATTATTAAGTACATAAGCGCTTTTAGACTCGACAAAAAAATAAGCCAGTCAGTTCACATATGTCGACTCCGGCGTGCATATTACATCACCTCAACTTTAAAAATTCACACAACATTCTCTTAAAGCATTTTACATCGTTATTGCTAAGCTTGTCCCGCTCTCATCCACTGCATAATACATTCACCAATTCTACTCATAATGGCACGAGTAAATGGTCACTTTTTCACTATCTTCCTCATGTCAGTCGTATAATGAATCTTTATTTTAAGCACCACGCATTTTCCCCCACAATGCTGGATGTGAAGGGAATGACAGGTTAGAAGATAACTGTTTGAATAGAGTTTAACACAGTGCTTGTGGGCCCTTCGGACCCATGTATTGATGTTTGTAGTAGTATGTAGTATATATTAGACCCAAAATGTGATTGCAACTCCAATCGTGCTGTTGCTGTCGTGGGTCACTGGTCAAAGTGCATCGGGTAGACCACGTTCCGTGTGATTCCAACCCTTTGTGTTCCATGTGATTCCAACACACACAAACTCACACACGCACACAAACGTCCATGAGTCTACTGAGTTTGTGGAATGCGGCAAGACGTTACCCCCAGAATTTTCCTGTAATCTAATACTATAAAGTGTTTTTAGCCCAAAACGCCTCTTCAAAATTATTCATCGACATGGGATCATGCCGCTTATCACCTACGATTTATTTGCGATTTTTTGAGCCTACTCTCATCAAAATTGAATTTACAGTTTCGGCTACACCAAACAGACAGACAGACACACAGACACACGGCTACTCCTATAGTATATTTAGACAAGTGCTTGTGGGGCCCCTTTGGACCCATATATTGAGTAGTAGTAACGTATATTAAACAACATGTGATTGCAAACTCCAATCGTGTTGTTGCTGTCGTTGGTCACTGATCAAAGTGCCTCGAGGTAGACCACGTTCCGTGTGATTCCAACCCTTTGTGTTCCGTGTGATTCCACACTTTGTGTTCCTTGTGATTCCAAACCCTTTGGTGTTCCGTGTGATTCCAACCCTTTGTGTTCCATGTGATTCCAACCCTTTGTGTTCCGTGTGATTCCAACCCTTTGTGTTCCGTGTGATTCCAACCCTTTGTGTTCCGTGTGATTCCAACCCTTTGTTTCCGTGTGATTCCAACCCTTTGTGTTCCGTGTGATTCCAACACACACGCTCACACAAACGTTTAAGTCCCATGAGTCTACTGAGTTTGTGGAATGCGGCAATACATTACCGCAGAGTTTCTCCTGTATTCTAATACGCCTAAAAGTGTTTTTAGCCCAAACCCCCTTCAAAAAGATTCAATTGACATGGAACCAAGCCGCTTACCACCTACGATTTTATTTGCGATTATTTTGAGCCTACTCTCATCAAAGTTGAATTTACAGTTTCGGCTACCCAAAACAGACAGACAGACAGACACACAGACAGACAGACAGACACACGGCTACTCCTATAGTATATTAGATATTAGATGACCACGAATATCACGTATTTACCTTATGAAAATACGTAATGAAACTATAATGAACGCTAATAGAAATAAACTGTAAACGCTGAAGTACTAAACTGATACAATTTCATTAGTGGTAGTTGTTATTTTAGATCGTTCAAGACACCTCTGTTGGAAACGCAGGCGTTTGTGTGCGTTGATGTGTGCAGGATGGAGGGAGGGAGGTAAAAAGATTTGTTTTCGTAATGCTAGCGGGACTGCAGCGAGACATACCATGCCACAAATACAGGAGCACATGGAAGGACGTATATTCCCGGCATCTCATTTTCTTCCTCCCAGAGTTTTGAATGCCGTCCGGAAGAGCCTCAAGGTAGGAAAAAAGAAGTATCGAGGTATAGTAATTCCTAGTATTTTCCGAACCCTTCACGCAGACAGTGGTATTCAACGTTGCCTATTTTGTTCATGGTTTTGTTTGGTGTTTTTCGAGTGTTGTTACTCGCTCTCCCAACCCTCGTTAGGGTCTCGTCTCGCTGATTAGTTTTCTTTTTTTTCCACGTACTTGTTTCATTCATTCATTTTTCCCTCCCGCTGATTCAATATTGATAAGCGAAGTAAGTCCGATAATTTGATATTTTTATGAAGGTGATGTCAAAAAATGTTGTTCTATTGTTATCTGTATTTTTTTTTCTCGTTAATTATATGTTAATTTATTTGGGTCATGACACACTTACTCGTATATCTCTGCACTCATAATTATTTGTGTGTCTTTCTGCCTCTATCTTTCTTTCTGTTATTAGCTGTCTGTCTCTCTATTCTATCGGCCTGTCAGTCTGTCTGTCTGCATATCTCTCTCTCTCTCTCTCTCTCTCTCTCTCTCTCTCTCTCTCTCTCTCTCTCTCGTCTCTCTCTCTCTCTCTCTCTCTCTCTCTCTCTCTCTCTCGTCTCTCTCTTCTCTCTTCTCTCTCCTCTCTCTCTCTCTCCTTCTCTCTCTCTCTCTCTCTCTCGCTCTTTCTCTCTCTCTCTCTCTCTCTCTCTCTCTCTCTCTCTCTCACCTCGTAAATACATATGACACATTCATGCAGTATTCATGAGTCATTCTTTAAGGTAGAGAGGCAACATGAACATCGTATATGTCAAAGTCTACATTACTTTCCTGGAAAGCCACTTATGGATCCTCTAAAGCACCCTCCCCCCTCCCATATACACACAGACACTCTACGATAGTCTACACACAGAATCATAGTGAGTGCCTTGCTCTGAACCGACGCACACATTGCCAGCGATTACGCCTCGTTAGTCCCGGTAATGTCAGCAAATTAATCACTGCGCCACCACGGGCGAGGACCTACCATCACAGCCCTCAAGTGAACCTCCAGAGCCTACCATCCGAGCCCTGAGTCACCACTGCCTACAGGCGCTATAGGCACAAATGTAGAAAAAAATAAAATTCAGTACAGAAAATTACCTTTCTGGCCAGCTGACGTGGGGAACAGCAGCTGGTTTTACAGGTGGAGGGGAAGGGGGGGAGGATTTAAGGGTGTTTCTCTGGTCAGTCCCTCCCCCTTCTCTTCGTCTCTGAAGGTAAAACTGTGCTCAGGAAAAGGAATGATCTTTTTCTACTCCTGTGCATCGTATTGTGTCCTGTGTCCCTCCGGCTGGCGGGTCCCATAGCGTGATGTGCGTTGTAATGATGATCATGAGACGCTATTACGCCAGGATGAACCATGCTATCTTGTCTTGCCTTTCTTATATATATACTAGCAGAAAGGGTGCTCTCCTTTAGGTTATTTTTCCATCCCCCTTTCTGAAAACTGCCTCATTTAGCCTCCAAGCGACCAGTGTTATGAAAGGGCGGACTGAGGCGAGGACCCAGGTGGCTGCCTCATGACAGGGCCGCCCCTCCACCACTCGTTCAGGCGTGCTGGCGCGGCATAAAGGAGAGACATACACCGCAGGACACCCGGGGAGTTAATACTGCTGGGGGAGGGAAGGAAAGCAAGACCCCCAGACTTTCCCCTTATTCCAACTTCACCCTACCACTTCCCCTTCCACTTCCCCTTCCCCTTCCCCCTTCAACCTTTCCTTACAACTCCTCCCCTTATCTACACCCTTGACCCCGCCCCTCACACCCATACCCGCAGAATATGTAGGAGTGTTTTGCCTCATAAGAAAGATGTATTTTTCCCACGTTTTTTTCTTGCAGTTATCCCTAAAATTGACAGTCTCACGCATTCTTTAAACTGGTGCTGTACTGTAATACGATTCGAAAATATATTCTACGATCCATACGTACCATTTTTTTTTTTTCCTTGTCATATCTCTACGCACCTGGGCCCGTATTTATAATAGCTTATGGGTTTCCCATAAGCAGACAAAATGGCGAAGTTCGCCATAAGTCACCGAAATTCCATAAGTGCTCGTGTTTTCCCATAAAGTTGCCATAAGCGCTATGGGATGTCCGGAGGTCCCATAAGGATCCTTATGTTGACATTAGCCGTCACATGGCAGCAAAACAACTCTTCCGCCAGCGCCACTCAGGCATTTTCGTGCCAGAAGAGACGTTCTCGGCTAATTGAATGACGAAGAACTTGTCAAGAGGTATCGGCTGAACCATGAGGAATTATGTACGTCACTCTCGTAAATGCATTCCTCCAGAGTAAATAAAAAAGGAACCATACACTGACAGCGGGAATGAAAATTATAATAACATTATGATTGTTCCTCGCCACTGGCAAATGCAGCAGGCACTGAGCAGTGCAGCTGCTGCAGTGATGACCATGGAGCAGCTGGAGTGGACAGGAAAAATGCTTGCTCAAGGCCGTCCATGGTAATACTCTCGTGTACCCAAATTCTGTGCGAGACAACAACCGAGATTCTCGCCGACGAAATTTTCGACGACAGTTCCACTTCTACTAATAGATGAAAAGGATGAATAAAGGGTTTTAAATTGCTTATTTGACAAATTTTTCGAAGGGCTTTTAAATTATATTTATATTTTAGTATTGATATGTTTATAGTAAATTTAGCTATTGTCTTTGGAAGAAATGAAGGTAAAGATTTGTTTTACCTACGCAGTCATATCTACCTTCTGGAGGGCTATCATTTCAGCTTCATCCACGTAGTGGAGATACTACTTCCGGAGAAAACAAAAATGTAATACTTGGAAACAAGGTTAATTTTTTTACACTAGGACCAGAATTAATCCCTACACAATTGGGAGTGTGCTTTCTGTTACCTTAATGCTTCTAAGAACTCTCAATGAGTTGCCGTCGCAAATCATTACTTTTGGAGATATCAAATGTTTTTAGTAAAAGCGTATATGACATGATATTAACTAACCTAACCCCACCTTTAGATTCACTAAGCTAACCTAATGTAACGTAACCCCACCTTTAGACTTACTAACCTACCTAATGTAACGTAACCGCACCTTTAGATTCACTAACCTAACCTAATGTAACGTAACCCCACCTTTAGATTCACTAACCTAACCTAATGTAACGTAACCCTATCCTTTATATTCACTAACCTAACCCCACCTTTAGATTCATTAACCTAACCTAATGTAACGTACCCCACCTTTATATTCACTAACCTAGTCCCCACTTTAGATTCATTACCTAACCTTAATGTAATACGTAACCCCACCTTAATATTCACTAACCTAACTCACACTTTAGATTCACTAACCTAACCTAACTCCACGTTTTTAACTTCTAACTAAGCCAAATCCTCATTGGAAAGTGTCCGCGGCAAGGAAGTGGAAGAAAAGCAGAGGCGATGCAGGTCACATAAGGAAGAGTGAGACGCACGTAAACTCTTGTCTTTCTCCTCCCTATAAATAACAGGTATTATTGTAGTGTTTGCCCGTACTCCCCCTCTCCCCCAAAACAAGTTTTGGGCACCTTGGGTATGCGGGATATTTGCTGGGGTACAAATGTTGCGTTGCAACCACATAATTATTGAGTTAGGTAATGGCGTAAAAATTCCCTAGATCTAGGAAAATTGACTGAATTTCATCAGTCAAGAAACGTGTAGACCTGCTGACGATCCTCACTAACAGAATGACCGGAGTATCGAGTCCCACCCCCCTCCCCCACCCCTCCCATTAAGAAGTAAGATAAAAACAAATTAGGTTACTGGGGGTGTCGAGGGGCCCCATTAGGTTGGGTTAGATTATCGAGTTTTTATCGCTAAGTTAGGATAGATTATCGGTGATTATCGATAAGTTTAGGATAGATTATCGGGGTCAAGGGGGGCAGAGCCCCTCGCTAGGAGGTTAGGTTTAATTTGCTTAGGTTAGTTAGATTACGAGGGGCCTTGTAATCCCGGAGCTTGAAGGTTAGGTAAATTTCCCATATCTAGGGAAAAGTACCCCTAGATATAGATAATTTTGACTCCTACACAACTCTAAAAATACTGTTTTTCGACGCATTATTTAGTCCCCACCCTCAAACCCCCGCATTCCCACAGGTTCCCAAGCTTGTTTGGAGCAAAGGGAGAGTATGGGCAAACGCTAGAAATTTACCAAATAACATCATATTTCCAAATGTAATGACGGAAGGGTGACGGAAGGATACATACAAGTTAAAACCATGTAGTAAAGGAGGAGAAAAACAATAGCCAGGGAGGAAGTGATGATCAGGCAGAGATGCAGCATTATACGTAGCTACAGATACGGCAGTATATCTACCTAGCTACGTATATTGCCGTATCTGTCTGGTCATCACTCCTCCCTGGCTTTTGCCCCTTTCCCCTTCTGTACTACGTGGTTTACCTGTTGTGTTTCCTTCCGTCACCCTTCTACCATTACTTGTGGAGATATAACATATTATTTATAGGGAGGAGAGAGACAAGTGTTTACATGATCGTTCCCGGGGTAAAACTTTTCTACGGGATGTTATTTACACGTATATATGAATTATTCCTTTAAAATTGCTTTATTTTCAGTTCGTAAGGTTCTCACATAATTTACTGCTCATATTTTATTGATTTCAAGCGTTATTTCATGATCAAAAAAGACATTTTAGGGTAATGTAAATGCTACATTTAGCGCGAAGTTATGTCAGCAGGAACTGCTAGACCCATAGCTATGGCGGAAATTTGCTCCATAGCTATGGAGATCTTATGGGCAACTTTATGTTATGTCGAACCTTATGGGAATCCCATAGCCTTATTATAAATACCCGGGCCTGTTCCCTAACCTCTTATATATACTCACTATACATCTCTCACCTTTTATTCTACTGCCAGTCACTCACCATCATTCTTCTACTTTTCTCTCTCTTGCCCTTCCTCCACAAGTATATAATCCATGTTTATATTCATTCCCTTTTCCTTCTGTTTGAGTAACCTGATCAACGGGATTCATCTCCGACCTTTACTCTTATTATTTCGTTAAGGAAATATAAAATAGTAAGCCTTGCAAGTTCGGTCAGTTTCGGAATTCATACTTCCCAGCAAATAAGTAAACAATATCAGTTAATTTCGTCAAAATTGGAGATTCATTATAATTCCACAGACAGGCAAGTCAGAGTTCAACACTAGAAGCCGCAAGCGTGAAAGTCATATATTCAGTTAATGTTTG
>JACEEZ010013483.1:42500-49309 GCA_016584305.1 Chionoecetes opilio | reverse complement strand
GAAAGGAGGGTTCCTGTCCTCCTTAAGGAAGCCATCCAGAGAGACTATTACTTATAGTGGAGAGTAGAGTTTAGTGGATAATAAACTCACCTCGCATCACCCTTGTGTCTCTTTTCATCTTCCTCGTATCATTATTATTATTATTATTATTATTATTATTATTATTATTATTATTATTATTATTATTATTATTATTATTATTATTTTATTATAATATTAATATTACTAGTAGTGCTACCATCATTATTAGCATTACCATTATTGTTATTATTAATGTTGCTGGTATTAACTATTTTTATATTTATTAGTGTTGTATCGGGGAATTGACCTGCACTGTGTGGTTAGGGTTTCATTAAGTTTCGAAAGAAGTTCCGGAATTGCCTTGATATATGCTTTGCTGGAGCAGTGAGAAGGTGGAGGCGTCGGCTTACACATTAAAGTAAGAGCCACTCCTCGAGTTTCCAATCAATTCTCCACCTACTACAATTAGCATTATTATTAGTAGTAGTTCAGTAGTATTTAGTTGGCAATGGTATTATTATAAGTAATAATATAAGTAGTTATCGTAGCGGTAATAGTAGTAGTAGTAAAACAGTTGTAGTAAAAGTGGAAGTATTGTAAGAACCAAATCATGAATATAATAATAATAATAGAATAACAAAAAAATTGTAATAAATGAAATTATAATACCTGATAATAACAGAAACAACAATAACAACAGGCCGTAACAGTACATCTGCAACATTATATAAATAACAGGTTTGTTTTCCCCTTTTCCTCCTGACTCAAAATGTGTGTGTGTGTGTGTGTGTGTGTGTGGGTGTGTGTGTGTGTGTGTGTGTGTGTGGTGTGGGAACTCTGTAGTGTAGTGGTTTAGCACGCTCGGCTTACAAACCGAGAACCCCGGGGTTCGATCCTCGGGCGGAGTAAAAGATAGAGGGGTGGTCTTTCTTAAATCATTAGCCCCTGTCCACCCAGCAGTGATGGGTTACGGGTGCCAGCCGGGGGTTTGTAGCCCCCCCCCCCGGGGTGGTGGCTTCGGCCAACACTAATATGCAGCAGCGGGTAGATCACTATGGCTTGAGGCATTATCCTCAAAACACAAACAACAAGAGAAACAAGAGTGTGTGTGTCGTGTGTCTGTGTGTGTGTATGTGTGTGTGGTGTGTGGTATGTACGTTTGTGCGCATGTGTATGTAATGTTTATGCGTTTTGTGTTTGTGTGTGTGTGTATGAAAAGTGTGGTTAGTGTTATGTTAGTGTTGTGTGTGCGTGCGTGGTGCGCGGGGTGTGTGGTGTGTGTGCGTTGTGTGTGTGTTTGGTATAAGTGTGTGTGTTAGTATATGCTAGTGTGTGTTAGTGTTTTGTGTGTGTTGTGTGTGTGGTGGTGCTCTTCGATAAAACCCCAAACCCCATAGAAAAAAAGATGTGTATGTGTGTGTGTGTGGGGTTGTGTGTGTGTTGTGTGTGTGTGTGTGTGTGTGTTTGTTGTGTGTGTGTGTGGGGTTTGGGCTTTTCAATATGCCCCAAAAACCCCTTAGAAAAAACAGTAAAAAAAGAATGAGAACATTACTGAAAACTTCGCGACCGTAAATTCTATAAAGGAAAACATGAAAGAAAAAGAACTTCAGAAGTGAAGAGAGTTTGCAATTTTTTACCGAGAGAAAGTTTTTAACGCTTAACACTCAGTAAACCGTGGGTGTGTGTAGGGGGTGGCGAGGGGCCGTTTGAAGGGGTGGGGTGTGGAGGAAAGGACTTCAAACTTTTTGTTAATTGAGAGAGAACCGGCCCAGACAGAGCCACATCCACTTATATACCACACAAACAACACACACCCCATCCCCTTTTTAATTTTTAAGGGGGACATTAACAATCTATGCTCTCAGCGGATTCCAGACTAAGCGTGGCTTAAACTGCTGACATACTGAACAGCAGGCAAAGAAGCTTCCGATCAGACAGACCACAAGGGCAGTGTGAACAAGCTCTGACTCTCTCTGTGTGTGTGTTGGTCTGTATGTGTGTTTCAGATATTATATAATCAGTGGAAGTGAAGCCGATATCTCTCTCTCTCTCTCTCTCTCTCTCTCTTTTCCTCTCTCTCTCTCTCTCTATCCCCTCTCTCTCTTCCTCTCTCTCTCTCTCTCTCTCTTTTTTTTTTTTTTTTTTTTATTTAAACTGTATACATTTGGTGTTATTAGAGCTAAAGCTCTAGGTTTACACTAGAGCATCTATAGCTACATATAATATACAAAAGACATTTTATATTTAAAAATAAATTAGGCCATCAACCAGCTGTTCACCCCCCGCTTAAAGTCTTGTAGCGAGGCGTGGTGGTGGAGGCGGTTTGGTGAGCTAATGTTCCCACGAGGGCCCGAGCGGGTAAAAAGGGAACGTAGGTGGTGCTCTGCCAGGAAAGGACACATCATTTGCTCCTGTCTGTGTGGGCGAAGGGGGGTAAGGGGGCGGCGGGGCCTGGGGAGCTTGAGGGTCCCAGGTGGGGGGTGTGGGGGTTTTTAAGGGCCTTTGTGCATCACATAACCTGCCACACCCCTGCGCTTCTGGGGGGGTTTGGGAAAGGGAGCAGGCCGGGGTGGGGGGACTTTTATCGCTAACCAGTCGCTGGGCTTTTTCTCTGGACGCGGTCTAGTGTCCCAAGAAAGAGGGCGGGCAGGGGACATGTAGGGGGGAGTATTCCATTAGGGGACGTCCTGACCTTGTAAGAAACCCAAAACCCCCTTGGCATCTAAAAGGGGGAGATGCCCGGACACAGCTGGTCTCCGGGCCCGAGTTTTTAGCTACTCTCCTGGCATGACTGGTGAAGGTCAGTGCCGCGTAAAACTCCCCCAAGGGTAGAGGGTTTTTCTGAAGGGGGAGGGATCTCCCTCAACCCGTAGTCCGGTGCAGGCATTTTGGTGATGTCTTGCTGGGGGAAATAAGCAGAGCCTGGGTTTTGTCAGGGGCCGGCTGAGTCCCCATCGATTACTCCAGGTACGATGTTGCCCAATCCCAGGTTGATGGGGCACCCCGTGTCCGCCTCAGTCTGTCGGGGGGAAGGAAGGGTCATTTCATCAGGTGGGCCCCTGGGCCTCAGGAATGAGTGGAGAAAGCATTGCAATAGCTTTCCATAGAAGAGGCCCCCGAGTACCTGCCCTGGGGGACGCTGGCGTGGAGGGGTTTGTGGCGGGAAGTGTGGCCGTGATCACCACCCGAAAGGGTCCGTCTTGGGAAAAGTAGTCTAGAGGCTGCAGTAGGGCGCCGCGACTCCCAGGCCCCTCAGTTTGGGCAGCAGACCTCGGTGCCACACCCTTTCAAGCCCCGGGGCGTGTCTAAAGCCACGAAAAAGGTTCCTTTCCCCTTATCCAGCGAGGGGGTTTCCAGGAGCGGGACTGAAGGAGGAGCAGGTCTGAGCTGACCTTCCCTGCCTGAAACCAAAATTGCTTGGAGTTGAGGAGAATGGGGGGGTCCAAGAAGGTGTTGACTTGGCGGTATGAGGGACTCCAGGTTTTTCCCAAAACAGTGGTGAGAAGGGAAATTGGGGGGAGTTCTTTGGGTCCCGTTTGCTGTTTTTTTTTGGGATGGCCACCACTTTTTGTCTTTCCATTGCGTGGGGCCACTTTCACGAGGAAAGAATGTTTTTGAAGGTGATGATGATGGTGGGGCGAGCTGGGCAGCACCCCTTATTTGGGGAGGGGGGATGTTGTCGGGCCCCAGCGCCTTCTTGGGGTTATTTGCCGCAGCGATGTCTACTTCCTTTTTGTTAACCGGACTCTCAGAGAGGGCCCCCGGGGAGGGGTGGTATCTCTGGGGGACCGGGGAAGGGTCTGGCACCGACATTTTAAAAGAAAAAAAGAGCTGCCAAAAAGCTTGCCCGGCCTTGTCGCGGGCAGCCCCGACCCGTTTGGTCTGTGAAACGGTTGGAATGGTTTTTTGTCGCAAGAGGGCCTTTCGCTGCTTCAAAAACCCCCACCCCCTTTCGCTCACTGACTGGCCGCGTAAATTGGGCCTTTTTAAATCCCTTTTCCGCTTTTTAGGGGGCCCCTTTTGGACCTGAAAATGTCTTGCGCTTCTTTGTGCCCAGTTTGTTGGTTGGGAGGGGGGGACTTGTACCGCAGCCCGGCCCGCTTTGTTTTCACGGGTCTCCTACATTGAAAACCAAACCAAAGGGGATCAGGTGTTTTGGGTTTGAGATTTGGTGGGTATATGGTTTTTTTTGGGGGGATAGGGGGAGGTTGGGAAGGTCTCCACTTGTGTGTTAAAGTCGCCGTGGAGAAGCTCCGTCCCACAATGGGGTCCAAGTTTTTTTTAGGCGTCCCAATCTCCCGAGACCAAAACCAGTTGACTCGGGCAGTAGCCCGTCGCGTACCCCAGTGGTGCTGATGGGGGGAGTACGGCAGATTTGGGCCAATGATCCAACCCTAAAACCCCGGGGAGGCAGGGGGCACTTCTTCTGGCAAAAACTTGGGGGACGGGGTCGAGGAAAGGGCCAGAGATTGGGTTGGGGGTTTTCTGGTGTTAAGGGCTACTCGTTAGCAAATTTTTCGAATGCCTCGCAACCAGTGCTGGTTTTATGTCCCTCAAAAATGAGTGGTTGCAGCTGTGCGGAGAAGTAGGGGTCAATGTTGGAGTGGAGAAAGTGGATGGGGTCATTTCCTGCAAATGGGGTGGAGCAGACGCATAGTGGAGATTTCGTGGCGATCGTCCACAGTTGAAGAACATAACCCCAAGGTGCCTATCCATTTCAACTCGAGGGCCCCCTACAGCGGAAACCCCCGCGGGGGAAACAGACGGCGATGCCCCGAAGGTGCGTGGGGACGGTCTTTCGGGGCCATCTTGAAAATCCTGGATGTGTCCCAATTGGCAGGGTAGTAGGGTTCAGGAAGGCTCGACCGTAGCAATGAGTTGGGTTTTGTGGGATGATGAAAAAGGGACGAGATTCCTATGTTTGGTTTGGAGTCCAAACCAACATAGTGGAAAAAAGAGTTCGTTTCTTTGTGAAGGTCGGGGTGGGGATAATTCCAGGGTGTGTAGGGGGGATGGGTTTTTGGGTGGGGTGCGGGAGTTAATGGACCCACTGGGGTTTTTCCCGGGAAGGGGAGTGCGTAGGGGTCTTTGAGGGTTTAAAGAGGGGGGGAAGGGTAGCTGCCGTTTTAGTCACTGGGCAGAGTTTCGGCCCCTTTTTGGGCAACAAGGGCGACAGTTTTTTATGGTGTGACCCTCACGGTGCAGTGGGCGCACCAATTTTAACCAGTGGGGAGGATTGTCGGTTAACCATTTTGTTGCAGTAGTAGCAAAATTCCCTTTGGTGGTATTTCCCTTGGGGGGGGGGCAGGGGCAGGGACAGTAAAAGAGAAGGGTTTCAAGGGCGGGGCATGTAATTGTTAGGGGGCGCTTGGAAGGTGTCCGGGAAGAAAGGGGACTTTTTCGGTGAGCAGGGTTCTTGGGTTTTTGTTTGGGGCCCGGCCGGTTTGAGGGGGGGTGAGCTGTATCGTTCGGGTTTTCCTTGATCGTGGAAAATTTTCCCTCGGTGCAGGGGGAGCGGTGCAGGGGGGCTGTGGAGGGTGGGGGGTACGCTTCCACCTCTTCTCTCTCTCCTCTCTCTCTCTCTTCCCCCCCTCTCTCTCTCTCTCCTCTTCTTTCTCTCTCTCCTCCTCCCCTTTTTTCTCTCCCCTTCTCTCCTTCTCTCTCTCTCTCTCTCTCTCTCTCTCTCTCTCCTCTCTCTCTCTCCTCTCTCTCTTCCTCTTCCTCTCTCTCCTCTCCTCTCTCTCTCTCTCTCTCTCTCTCTCTTTCCTTTTCTCTTTTCTCTCTCTCGCGCTCCTCTCAAAAAAGAAGAAGAAAACAAAAGTAAATACATAAAAATAAATAAATAAATAAATAAAACAATGAGCAAAGAGACAGACACGCAGTCGGAGACAAATATATAAATGATTACATAACGAAAAAAATTACATGCACAGGACTAAATACACAAACCTCTACTGACAACGACATAAAAAACTAAAATATTGACCTTTACTTCACTTCCCAACCCAAATTTTCCTTTATATTTTTCTCTCTCATTGTTTTATCTTCTCTTCCCTCCTCTATTCTTCCCGCAACATTTTTATAGTTTTACATTCTTCTCTGATTCTATATATCACGTTTTGTCTATTCCGTATGTCTTATAATATCTTCCACTCCCTCGTCTCATACCTTCTCATGTCTTCCACTCTGCATTCATCTCATCTATCCACCACCACCTCCACTCCCTCCACTCACCACCTTCCACTAACGCTTCCACCTTCACCGCATTTCCCACCAACAGCCACTCAAAAACATAACCTATTTCCACATATTATTTACTTATACCCTGACCTCTCCCTCTTCCTCTTCTTCACTCTTCTTTTTCTTCTTTCTTTTCCATTTCTTCATACTGTCTTTTCTCCTCTTTCTTATTTTTCTTTCTCCTCCTCTTCCTACCTATTTCTCCACTCCCTAATATTTTTTTTCATTTTCCTACTTTTTTCTCCACCACATACTATTTTTTTTCTTCCTCTTTATACTGTCTTCTTTTATTCTCTTCCTAGATTGTTTCTCCTTTTTTTACATTGATTTTATAATCTTCCCCTTTTTTTTTTCTTAATTCTCCTACTTTTTGTTCTCGTCTTCCGACACTTTTCCTCCCCTTCCAACATTTTTTTCCCTCTTCGTTTTCCTATATTTTTTCCCTCCTCCTCCTCTTCTTAAATTTGTTCTCCTTCTGTTCTTATTTTTCCTCCTCATCATGTCTTCTTTTCTCTTTTCTTCTCTTTTTCTTCAAGTTCAAGAGTGTA
>JACEEZ010013483.1:25000-40000 GCA_016584305.1 Chionoecetes opilio | reverse complement strand
AATACTATAAACAAGACATAAAAAGAAAGGCATCAAAATAACATATTGCCTGAACAGGTATACAACGGGACAGGTGAGGAACGCCGCCACAACACAAATAGGCATACAGGTCCATGACGGGTACAGCGGACAGGCAAAGGTGGCGGTGGATGGCTGGGCATCAAATGTTGTGTGGTGACGTGACATCATAATTGTGTGTATATATATAGTGGCAGGGAGACAGATAAGGTAAATAAAGAGGCAAAACTAACCCTACTTCACTCTTCATTAAGGTTAACTAGACATACCATCACCAATAAAGATAAATAATTACAGTTACCTTACCTTCTTTCCTTCCTTTCTCTCCTCCTCCCATTAAATCCCTTCCCCTTCCCGTCCCTGATTTCTAGTACGTAAATCACACGCCAGTTCATATTGCATAACCCGGCACGCCCCTTCGATATCCAATACTTTAATGGGTTGTGCTATGGTAAGGGAGCGGAGGGGAGAATAGGGCCTATGTTGTAAAGAGAAGTGGAGGGGGTTGGGTGAGAGGGGTAACATGGGATGGTATACAAATTTATGGAAGCTATTCTATCATCAATGAGCAAGACTTACCTGCTCTCTCAACGAAGATTACTAGCTCCGCCCAAGTGGCCGTGGTGAAGGTGGGGCGCCTGAGGGAGAAGGAAGGGAACACCCCCGTCAAGGTGACCTGCCTGGCGGACGGCAGCACCGTCTTGACCCAGGACGATCCTTGCCGACCCTCTGCAGGGCCTGAAGCTGACAAGACTTGAGGACAGAGCAGTGCTCTTCTTCAGCCTCGGGGCGGCAGGCTGGGTGGCGCCACAGGACCAGGGCAGCCCGTCCCGGCAATGTTCTGTAATGGCAGGCGCCTCGGTAATGGCGGCGCCCAACACCTGAGGGGCGGCGCTCTGCGGCAGGAGAATGGCGAGCCAAAGGTGGACAGCCTCTGCCATGCACACGACGGTTCCGGGCAGGAAACAGGCTGTGAGGCGGCGCCCCAGGGAACCCCAAGGCAGGGTGACGGAGGCCCTCGGCGGTGAGTCTGAGGGACGGAACATGTGTGCCGCAGGCAAGGACTGTCCCACCTGTGTGCAGGAGGAACAGCAGACCGAGGGCGAGTAGGTCATCGAGGAAAACGAGGGCGAACGCGACCCATCCTCGAGGACGGGTACTTCCGCCCCCCTCGCCGACGCCTGGGACACCGATTACGAGTTGTCTCCTTCAATAGCAGAGGAGGAGCGGGATCATGGCATGGGGCCCGTGCCTGCGTGGTGAGCGTGAATACTCACACCGCCACCACTACACTGCAGCTAGAGAAAAGAACGAATGAACTAACACGCGAATCTTTGCTGCATTGAAAGAAGCTCGGACGCTGCTGTTACGTGAAAAAGGTTAATTCACAAACCTTGAGCATATTATTATGAAAAAACCCAATGTTTTCGTTGAATTAGCATGTTTTGAGGTTTCCCACATATTCCTTCCTATTCATGTTCTAAATGTATCAAAGTCCTTTTAAAAAAATTAATACACTACAAACACCTCACTCGCCTCATCAACAATCAATCAAAATTGATTAAACCACCGATATTTATTTAGCGTCTGATGGTGTCCTTTAAAAATCAGATCACTTATTTTATCTAAGTGCTTGTTTTCCATATATATATATATATATATATATATATATATATATATATATATATATATATATATATATATATATATATATATAATATATATATATATATATATATATTTATGTGTGTTGTTCAAATCGTGGAATAAAGTTTATCATAGTTTAGAACGTAAATAAAGACTTATATATCGTATAGAAGTTACTGACTATTTATTTTTGTGTTTATTTACAGTCCATATAACAGAGCCGGATAAAATAACACACAGACAGTCAGCCAAATCCATGGTTGCATCATCCATCTCTCTCTCCACTTTCTCTCTTCTCTCCACGCAGCAAGACGAGTCACCTAACCCAGTGTTCATACAATAACATAAGCTACTAGGATATACAACATTTTCACAACCAGACCTCCGTCCAATAATATATATATATTATAATATAAATATATATAATATAATATATTAATATAGATTATATATATATATATATATATATATATATATATATAATATATATATATATATATATATATATATATATATATATATATATATATATATATATATAATATATATATATATATATATATATATATATTTTATATATGATATATATATATATATATGTATATATATATAATACTTATTATATATATATATATGATATATATATATATATTATTATATATATATATACTCTATATATATATATATATATATATATATATATATATATATATATATATATATATATATATATATTCTTATTATTTTATATGTATGTATGTATTATTATATATATATATATATATATATATATTATATATATATATATTATATATATATATATATATATATGTATATATATATATATATATATATATATATATATATATATATATATATATATATATATATTATTAAGTTAGGTTTCCGTGACCAAAAATAAATAATTTTGTGTGGGAATCACAATAAGGGTATTTTCGAGAAAATCCTATAGTTATTTTGGGAGCTACAGATAAGCGTCTTCACCCGGAAAAGGATCCTTACCAGGATCCTTACCAGAAGGTGCATCTAGATCCTTTACCAGACCTGGGTAAAATGCATCCAGGCCAAGGCAAGTCGGCGGCCAGCCCAACTGTTCATCCCCCCTTTCGGGGTTGATAAATTGGTACCTGGGGAGGCCTGGGGAAGATAACTGTGGTAAGTCTGATGTCACACTAGCCTTGTATCCCGGGGTAACGGGTTGTTACCCACCACAGGCTCAAAGGTTAACCCAGGACTGAGTCTACCGTTTCGACCTTGGGTAAGGACTTCCCTTGGGTAAGTTGTGTGACGGTAGATAGTGAGGGCTGCTAAGGGAATGAGGGGGACAAGCTGTACAAAAGCACAAAACTTGGTGTAATGCTTTATTTGGTCGTATACATTACATTTTGGGTAGGCCCCACTAGATCAGGGTTTTGGATTACGTCATAATTATGATCATTGTGATAATTCGGATAAACGAACTATGTCCGCAGTGTTATTAACGTTTCTAGAAACCATCGGAACATTTTAACTTAAAAGTTTGACATGAAAATAATAAAAAAATAAAAAAATAAAAGACAACAAATTTGCATTTTAAACTTAAATTTGATAAAACATGATGTTATGTATTTTTTATGAAGCATAATACCATTTATGTTGGCTGATCGTATGAATGCAAGGGTTTCAAATGAGGAAACAAACATAAACCACACTGAACTGCCTATCAGGACACACACACACACACACACACACACACACACACACACACACACACACACACACACACACACACACACACACACACACACACACACACACACACACACACACCGTCTTTCAGGTCTTGTCGCAATTGCACTTGCAAAGTTCGGTGCAGTTCCACATTGCCTTCATGCAAATGCACCTGCCTGTGCACCCAGCCTGAGCCTTACAACCACACTTAATAAGTTCTCCACATGCCTTAGATGCAATGGGAAGTGTTGATCAGAATGGGTTCCAACACTGGCTGTTTGTGTCCATTTTCCACCCCCATCCCTCTGGAGAAGGTATTTGCGGCTGAGGTAAGTAACATGTGGACCATATTCCTGCTTGGTACACAGCACGCTTTGTGTGTTCAAGAAGAGCAGACTGTGTTGGTGGGATAGCTTCCATTGTCTTGTTTTGCTCGCAAAACATTACTCGGCGAGCTTCATTCACAGACTCCAGCTGGCTCGTTCTCTGGTACAAGAGCACTGCGAAGCGTTCAAGAATTACGAAGTTCTCACACTGAACGTCCACTGTTGTGAATGGGTTCATGGCAATACTACAAAATGCTTTTGTAGCATCTGGGAAACATTTCCACGCCTCCCATCCAGATTTTTTCCCTTTTCCAAGGAAAAAGAAACAGTGCCACAGCCAGTGAAGCTGTGAAATACAGGCAAGGCTGTGGATTTCTCCCTTCCTAAAAACGTGAGCGATGGCTTTGATGTTGATATTTGAAAAGTTCCTCCCGGTGCCGAAAGCCACCCAAATATTGGCCCCAGGGTATGCGTCATGGAACTGGTGAGATTTGCCTATGAGAATGACCACAATTTCAGTGTCAACAGTACGAAGCAGACATGTTGTACATCCCTGTTCCAAGGCATCTAGAAGATGGAAGATTATTCTTGTGTCTGCCTCTTCATTGTTGCAAGATGGTATAAAATGGTTACTGCCTCTGACCAGAACATCTTCTCCATATGTTACAACAACTTCCTTCCCTGGGAGAAATTCATTGCCTGAAACCTTCTCTGAAAGAAAGGTGAACAACTCCTGCTTGTTGTCTGCATTACACAAAGTCTCCATTGTCCTGGGATTTTGGTTTGACTTGTAACCTTTCTTCGTATACCTTTGCCTCTTTTCTGCCTGGCAGAACTTTTGATGCTGTCCTTGGCGCACCTGTCCCAGATAATGTCCACCCTTCTTGTGTTGCTGAGCTGCTGTATTATGTAAGATATGAAGATATCGTTGGCATAGTCAAATGTCTTCACGCCAAACGGCTGGAGGAGATGCACCACGGCAGCACCATCTAGCACCTTCACGTCAAATGTAAATGGAAAATCTGCCTCAAGTGGTTCCTCAAGGGACGTCATCAGCTCAGGTCCAAGTTCCAGAACATTCATCTCTGCATCATCATCAGTGTCATCACGGTGAAGGAGGTTCGGTGCATCATTCTCCACTTTCTCGATTAAACATTTCAGCAGGTCAGACTTACTGCCAAGACGAAGCTTTCCCTTGTCTGAAAGTGAAGGTGGAAAACTGTTGTTTTCATGGCTACAGAAAGTGTTCATGTCACAATCTCTGTGTTGTGCAACGACGTACAGTCTTGAGAAAATGTTGACATCTGTCTTTAGACCTTCAATCTTGCCTGCTTGTTTACCTCTGGATTTTCGAACAGGAGACTTGAACAGTGGAAAGGAGTTCTTCTTCATTGGGTCATGTTCACGGTCATCAAGGACTAATTTGCAGTAGTCACTGAATTGTTGTTTTCCAAGTGTCTCAATCGTGTGCACAGTATTCACCACAGACTGGTTGAGGACATCATGAGAATCCAAAGTCAGAAGCTCTTCATTATTGTTGAAAAATGGGTTGCCCATTTCCTCATTGTGTTTGTTAGTTTCACCACCTGTTCCTTGAAGCTCTCCTGTGTTGAGCGGGCTTGTTAATGGTGAGAGTGATCTTCATTTTCCATGCTAGAACAGTCTTCAAACTCTGTAAGCAGACGTGCTAGTTCGGGACCTGCTAGCACCCATTTCCTAAAGGCAGATGGATTTTCCGTGATTCCAACTGCCCCACCAGAACCCTTCACCAGCTCCTTATTCTGTTCATGAGCATGGTCTATAGGAGTGGCCGAGAACTTGTTTACTGTTTTACGTATCTCCCAGTGTCCGTGATTCACAAATTCTTCCATGATAGAAGACGGCAGGTTCTCCATGTCACGTATGTGAACAGGGATCCAGCGGGCATAATTCTGTTGGTCTAAGGCAAAGAACCACGGTGCCAGGGATTTCAGTGACTCCACATACAAACCAAAGTCACCCTCTCGATGGGCTCTGACAAGGAGGAGGCCGAGGAGTTCAAGATTTAGGATTGTATCCCAGTACTGAAATGATGGGCTTTTTCTGATCACCTCGTGTCTCCATGCCTCTTCTGCTTCGTCACTTGCTGGGGTCTGTGTTTCAAGAAATGCTTCCTTTTGAAGTTTCTTCAGAGCAACAGCACAGACTTGGTGTGCATGTCTGGTCCTGGTGATGTGTGAGCAATTGATGAAAGACTCTGCTGTTCCTGATGTGGCAAGCCTTGTGTCAGAGCATTTGTCCATCCAGAGCCTGCTAGGTAGTCACCAACAGTTTTCCACACAGCTAACTCTATGTGTAGGCCACCGAACATGACCACATACTTGTCTTCCCCGTGGGTCTCTGGCCACTTCCATTGTATGCACTTTGTCAGTGCAAAAAGAGGAGCATCCATTGCTATCACTGTTATCTGTGTGGGATTGATGAACTCTATTGCCTGTCGAACAACGTTCATGGCATGCTTTATCATAGCTACTGAAGCAGTTTTTTTATAAAAGAGAGGTAAAAGCTATGATAGAGCCGGTTTTATATTTTGGGTGAACTCATTTTGATGAGAAGTATGGTAGCCTGACCATGCCAAACTATCTCCTTTTTGTAGTTCATCCTTTTCAAAAAGTCTGAGAGCCGTTTCAAGGCACAGATTCTCCTGTTTTATTGCTGTCACTATATCTCCTTCTACTGCCTTTGTCATACTGATTTTTGGCACCTCAACTGCAGAATGTTTCAAAGCCACTGCTGGAACTGTGGTGAAGCTATATAAGAAAAACTTCTTTCCATCAGCCTTTGCAGGAAGAGTGATAGTGCCTCTGCTCTCTCCAGGATTTAAAGTCGAAGCTTGCTGAAATACACTGATCCCTGTGCCATGGAAGGAATCCTTAGCCGTGGTGCTTGAAGGGTTGTGATCAAGATTGTTTACTGCACTGACCGTGAAAAGTCCAGTGCGAAGCTGAGATGGACACACAACTCCTTCTCTTTGGGCGTTTTGGCATACAGCAGTTGCTAGCTGATTCTCCCGCTGAAGAATACGGTGGTAACTGACACTAAGGCCGAAATGGTGCAGCTGAGTAATTAGTTAATTTGACCGTGTCATGGTGTGCACATTCAGACCTATGTACAAAGGAAGTGGTGGTTCAGAAGACCGTGAATGGCGAGACTTTGCTCCTTCCTGGATTTTCTTCTTGCAGTTGAACATGATCACTTGAGAAATAGTTAGAGTCTGTTGGGAATCGTGAGAACCTTGACTGTTGATGCCAGGCCCATTCACCAACATTGAAACAAGCATTTTCAGCGTTGTTGGTATAGAGTTCTCTTGGCAGTTGGGTGGGAAACTTGCATCAAAGTAAAATCCATCATGTTTGAAAATGTCTTCGCGTATGATTTTGGCAGCTTTTGACAAAACCACCGCATCTCCTTCATAATCCGTAAAAGCTTGCCTAAGCATCTGCCTCATGGCTTGGTCAAATACAATCACCAAATGTGTTCCTTCATTCTGCACCTGGGCCTGTGGAAAATAGCCCAGAAGCTACTCCTTGAAACGAACTCTGTTCACTTCCTTTTTTACTCTAAGGTCCAAAAGACGTTGTGTATACATGTTTCGCAACTCATAAATCTTGAAACAGAAAACTTCTTGTTATACAGAATATTCTTTGAAGTGCATCAGTTCATTGAAAGCCCTAGCCTCCAGCCTCTTCTCTTCCATGCGTTCTCCATCAGTATTCATGCTTTTCCTCATGAATGAACGGTGACGATTCCGGTATTCAGTGAGGCATTTCAGGTGGTACATGCCGTCTATTGCTACTAAGTCTCCAGAAGATATTCTCACAAAGACTGCAGTATCTTGTAGATCAGTGGCCATGCATCTGATTTTCTTATCAGCAGTCAATGAATTTATGAAGGTCACCCTCAGTATTTTAGCAAAACATGCAAATGGCCTTTTCCTGTGACTCGTGACTTCTTCGTCGCTTTTCTTCAACAACACCGGTGGACGGCCCGCATTCTTTTAAGTCTCTCTTTCTGTGCGCTTTCTCTACTTTGTCTTTTCCAAATTGTTGATGGCAAGATTTGTGCCAACGAGCTTGATGGTTAATTAACTCTTCTGCAGTCACGGTTTCATCAAGGAATAATTTCACTGGCAGACAGTTCAGTCTGCGAAATTCATTGACAGCGTTGAGAAAGTTCTTGTATGGCCGAGATTTATCTCCTGGCCCTGTAGAGTTCAATGGACACTTCAGACCTTCACCAGCTATTTGTTGACAAATCAAGCATGCTTGCCATTCTATAACTTCTGTCTCCTTTCACTAAGCCTGAAATAGAAATAGACTGTTAGGGTGGCGTTACTTTTAAGAAAACTGAACAAGATACAAAATTAATCATGACACAACTCTGGTTCATACGTGCAACAATCAGCTCCTGTGTGATGCAATGAACATAAATAAGACATTTTAGTTATTATTTAGTGGTCTAGTTAACATTATATGTAACAAAATACTGTTGAAGTATTTTCACCCCTCGTCCGTCGCCTAAAATTAGAAAGTTGCCCATAACTCAAGACCTATTGCTCCTATCACGTGGGGCCTACACAAAATCTAAAGTGTTAGCCATATAGATAAACAAAAAAATAAAGTACTTTTGTCCGGCGTGTCCCCCACACCTCAAAATCTTCCCTTAACATTCCTCACTATATATAAGAGGCGCAGCCGGGCGGTGGAAGGGCAGTGCAGGACATAGTGTAGTAGTTGTGATTGCACCACCTCTAGGCAGTGTTCGAATGGGTTGAGCATTCATCATTTGGGTTGTTCCGGAGTAGCCCAGGCGAAGACGATGCAGGCTGGTGACGGTGCGTGGATCCATCCCATCACTCAACACACACACACAACACATATACACACACACACACACACACACACACACACACACCACACACACACACACACACACACACACACACACACACACACACACACACACACACACACATTCACGCACACACACGCGCGCACGCACACATACACACACACGCACACACACACAGACACACACACACACACACACACACAAACACGCACATACACACACACACACACACACACACACACACACACACACACACACACACACTCACACACATACATAGACACACACACACACACACACACACACACATACATACACACATACATACACACACACACACACACACACACACACACACATACATACACACATACATACACACACACACAATAAATACAAAACAGACGCCATGGCAGAAACAGAGAAGCGGAGGAAAGGACAGAAAATATAAACAAGACAAAATAAAAGGCATCAAAACAACATATTGCCTGAACAGGTATACAACAGGACAGGTGAGGAACGCCGCCACAACACAAGTAGGCATACAGGTCCAGCGGCCAGGCCAAGGTGGCGGTGGATGGCTGGGCATCAAATGTTGTGTGGTGACGTGACATCATAATTGTGTGTATATATATAGTGGCAGGGTGACAGATAAGGTAAATAAAGAGGCAAACTAACCCTACTTCACTCTTCATTAAGGTTAACTAGACATATCATCACCAATAAAGAAAAATAATTACAGTTACCTTACCTTCTTTCCTTCCTTTCTCTCCTCCTCCCATTAAATCCCTTCCCCTTCCCGTCCCTGATTTCTAGTACGTAAATCACACGCCAGTTCATATTGCATAACCCGGCACGCCCCTTCGATATCCAATACTTTAATGGGTTGTGCTATGGTAAGGGAGCGGAGGGGAGAATAGGGCCTATGTTGTAAGGAGAAGTGGAGGGGGTTGGGTGAGAGGGGTAACATGGGATGGTATACAAATTTATGGAAGCTATTCTATCATCAATGAACAAGACTTACTTGCTCTCTCAACGAAGATTACTAGCTCCGCCCAAGTGGCCGTGGTGAAGGTGGGGCGCCTGAGGGGGAAGGAGGGGAACACCCCCATCAAGGTGACCTGCCTGGCAAACGGCGGCCCCGTCTTGACCCAGAACGACCTTTGCCGACCTTCTGCAGGGCCTGAAGCTGACAAGACTTGAGGACAGAGCGGTGCTCTTCTTCAGCCTCGGGGCGGCAGGCTGGGTGGCGCCACAGTACCAGGGCAGCCCGTCCCGGCAGTGTTCTATAATGGGAGGCGCCTCGGTAATGGCGGCGCCCAACACCTGAGAGGCGGCGCTCTGCGGCAGGAGAATGGCGAGCCAAAGGTGGACAGCCTCTGCTCGGCACACGAAGGTTCTGGGCAGGAGACGGGCTGTGAGGCGGCTCCACAGGGAACCCCAAAGGAGGGTGATGGAGGCCTTCTGCGGTGTGCCTGAGGGAGGGAACATGTGTGCAGCAGTCAAGGACTGTCCCACCTGTTTGCAGGAGGAACAGCAGACCGAGGGCGAGTAGGTCCTCCAGGAGAACGATGGGGAGCGCCGACCCATCCTAGAGGACGGGTACTGCCCCCCCCCCCCTCGCCGACGCCATGGACACCGATGACGAGTTGTCTCCTTCAACGCCAGAGGAGGAGCGGTCTCATGGCATGGTGCCTGCGTGGTGAGCGTGAATACTCACACCGCCACCACTACACTGCAGCTAGGGGAACGAACGAATGAAGTAACACTCGAATCTTTGCTGCATTGAAAGACGCTCGGACGCTGCTGTTACGTGAAAAAGATTAATTAACAAACTTTGAGCATATTATTATAAAAAAAGCCGATGTTTTCGTTGAATTTGCATTTTCTGAAGTTTCCCACATATTCCTTCGTATTCTTGTTCTAAATGAATCAAAATCCTTTAAAAAAAAAAAAACACTACAAACACCTCACTCGCCTCATCAACAATCAGTCAATATTTATTAAACCACTGATATTTATCTAGCTTCTGATGGTTTCCTTTAAATCAGATAACCTATTGTATCTAATAGCTTGTTTTCCTGATTGATATATGTGTGTGTTGTTCAAATCGTGGAATAAAGTTTATCATAGTTTATAACGTAAATAATGACTTATATATCGGATAGAAGTTACTGACCATTTATTTTTGTGTTGATTTATAGTCCATATAATAGAGCCGGATAAAATAACACACAGACAGTCAGCCAAATCCATGGTTGCATCATCCATCTCTCTCTCCACTTTCTCTCTTCTCTCCACGCAGCAAAACGATGATCACCTAACCCAGTGTCCATACAGATAACATAAGCTACTGGGATATACAACATTTTCACAACCAAACCTCCGTCCAATATATATATATATATATATATATATATATATATATATATATATATATATATATATATATATATATATATATATATATATATATATATATATATATATTATATATATATATATATATATATATATATATATATATATTATTAAGATAGGTTTCCGTGACCAAACAGAACTAATTTTGTGTCGGAATCACAATGAGGGTGTTTTCGAGAAAATCCTATGGTCAGTTTGGGAGCTACAGATACGCGTCTTCACCCGGAAAAGGCTCCTTACCAGGATCCTTACCAGAAGGCGCATCTAGATCCTTTACCAGACCTGTGTAAAATGCATCCGGGCCAAGGCAAGTCGGCAGCCAGCCCATCTAACTGTTCATCCCCCCTTTCGGAGTTGATAAATTGGTACCTGGGGAAACCTGGGGAAGGTAACTGTGGTAACCCTGATGTCACACTAGCCTTGTATCCCGGGGTAACGGGTTGTCACCCACCACAGGCTCAAAGATTAATGCCACGGAGATGAGCACCGAGGCCTCGCACAACTTAGCGTATGTCCCCAACTTTACTTTACCTTTATACGTGAGTCTTCTCTACATGTATTCTAGCCTTGAAATAATTTTTTAATGAACGTATAAATTAATTATTTCCTAATTTATATTTGAATAACCTGATTTGACCTGAATTTGACGACCTAATTTTATATAAATATACTACTATTTTTGTTAATTTTACAAGTACATAAATGCTTCGTATCATCCCTATCCTACCTTACCCCCTTTAACCTTTCTCTACTTTCCTCTCTTTATCTTCCTATCCAGCCTGGGCTCTCTCTCTCTCTCTCTCTCTCTCTCTCTCTCTCTCTCTCTCTCTCTCTCTCTCTCTCTCTCTCTCTCTCTCTCTCTCTCTCTCTCTCTCTCTCTCTCTCTCTCTCTCTCTCTCTCTCTCTCTCTCTCTCTCTTCCTTGTGTCCCTGTATTATCGTTAACAGAATGCTTATATACTAGAAAAAAGGAAAATACCCAGCATACATACATAACATCATTTACAGGAATTTGAAGAACTAATAATCATCCCTTTTTCTATCCCTCCGTTCCTTTCTCCTTTACTCCCTCCTCCCTTCTTCCTAGTACTCTATCACTCCCTCCCTCCGTCCATTGCTTACCTTAAGAGGGGGGGGGGGGAGTTATGAGAGATGGGGGAGGCCATGGTCGTTTTGGTACACAACATGCGATTACAGTTTGGCTTCACCTAAGGAATGTTCAGGGCGAGACATTAGTGTGAGGATGCAAGGGTCAAGGTTACACCGCCTTGCCACGCACCCTTACCACTGACACCTTACACCACCATCACCACGTCAGACTCGCGATCGCTTGTTTCACCCTACCAGTGCGAGCTTGAGGCTCATTATTACCGATCTTTGGGTAATGCTGGGACCTCACACACCACACACCCCCCATCCCCTTGCTCAAGGGGGGCAGTGACTGCCCGAATTTATCAGTGATAAATCCCCGAGAGCAATGAGGATTTGAACCGGCTACCTACAGAATGGCAGGGCAGCGCGCGATCTACTTGACCATCAGGTGTTTTGTGTGTGTGTGTGTGTGTGTGTGTGTGTGTGTGTGTGTGTGTGTGTGTGTGTGTGTGTGTGTGTGTGTGTGTGTGTGTGTGTGTGTGTGTCAATATGGCAAAGAAACCTATGCCCTCAATCCCTCTATCTCCCCTCTCTCTATCTTTCAATCCCTCTTTACTCTTCATATATATATATATATATATATATATATATATATATATATATATGAGGCCCCGCGCAGCAGAGGGAGCTAAGGGACGATATTGAAAAATTTGAGTTACGCGCGCCAACAGGTTCACACAGGCTTCCTCTATGACGTAAACACACTTGGCCCCCTCTGCCTCACTTCTGAACATGCTAAATTTCACTTTATTGCAAGGCAACCGAAAGGCGAAAATCCTTTGAAAATCCGAGGCTCGTGGCGCCGCAGCAAAGAGGGCTAAGTTCTCCCGCGCTCCTCTCAACCAATGGGACGGTTTGTTTACCGGGCTCTCAGCCAATCACGGCCCGCGGCGGCCTGGGCGGGGAGCCGGGAGGTACCAGTGTGTTTCTAGCGGCGGCAGCTATAACTCGGGATTTATACAGTGCATTAGTAAGTGTTTTAGGCCAATATGTCGGACACTGGCAGTGATGAGAGTACTCCAGCAGCACCAGGAGACATCCCTGATGAGGATAGAGGTAGAAAAAGGCCAAAGAATGTTGCTGGTTGGAAGGCAAGTGTGTGTAAGAACAAGAGAAACTTGGGCCAGGAGTATGTCAGCCGTTCCACGAAAAAAGTTACCAAGAAGCGGGAGATTGGAAATCCCTGTCGTGATGGATGTTTCGCTAAACTTGGCATCCAAGTTATAAAAGATATTTTCACTGGTTTTTGGGAGATGGGGGACTTTAATATGCAGAATTGTTACATCCAAAATCTATGTGAAACCTTACCAGTGAAGAGGAAGAAAACCAAACAAGCAGTGAGTCGGCGTACCCTTTCCCGATGTTTTTCTGTGGTCCACAATAATGTGAAAACAAAGGTGTGTCGTGCAGCTTTCGTGGCCATACACGGGTTGTCCATCAAGCGGGTTGTGAATGCCATAAACAAGCTGACACACACCTCAACCCCTCTTCTTGACCGACGTGGCCGTCATGAACCTTCCTACAAAATTAAAGGAATCAAAGCTGACAGGGTTAGGGAACACATCCGCAAACTTCCCGCAATGTCCAGCCACTACAGTCGTGCAAGGGCTCCGGACCGGAAGTACCTAGATAGTAGTCTCACAATAAAGGAACTATACGAAGCATACCTTGAGTGGATGGATGAAGAAAATAATGGTGAACCGAAGTGCACATTCCATTACTACAGTGACGTTGTTACCAAATGCTTTAATATTAGCTTTGAACCCCCCAAGGTAGACACATGCACCACCTGTGATAGTCTAGAGGCTCGTATCAACAATTTCACCGACGATGCCCAGGTGGAAGCGCTGACTAATCAGAAGAAAACACACCTGAAGGAGGCAGTAGAAGCTCAGACTTTCTTAAAGGCCTTACGAACTGATCGAGACCCTGAAACAAGAGCTATTTGTGTCGACCTACAGCAGATTTTACCCACACCCCGCATCAGTACTGGAGTAGCTTATTATAAGAGGAAGCTTTGGACATATAATTTCTGCATACACAATCTAAAAACCAGCACAAATACCATGTACATCTGGTATGAGACCATGGCCAAGCGTGGGTCCATCGAGGTGGTCAGCTGCATCAAGAAGTGGGTTGATGCCTAGAAGGAAGAGTTCACTAAGTTGATCATAGTGAGTGATAATTGCGCCGGAGAAAATAAAAATATTAATTTAGTACTGTATTACCTGCGAGAACTTCATTCTGCACGCCTCGCAAACATTGATCATGTATACCTGGTATCTGGCCACAGTTTTATGGACTGCGACAGGGCATTCGGAGTTATTGAGAGGAAGATTACGAAGGGCAAGAACTACTACACACCTGAGGACTACTGCATCGCCATCCGCACTGCTGTCGCCAATAACTACCCTGTCGTCAGGATGACACAGGATGATTTCCTCGACTTCAGCATCATGGAACGACTCGTCACAAAACGCAAGGCCCCTGGCAGCACCTTCAAGAATGCCCGGAAGCTAATGTTTAGACTGAACTATCGAGAGGGGTACCTGTTGAAATCCGACTACAAGAATGATTGCGAAAATATCACACAGGTACGGCTACAGAAAGGACTTAAAGACCCCTGGTCCAGGAGAAAATTCGACCTGAGTGCCCCGCCCCTCCCACGCAAGTACACAGCACCCCTACAACTCCGAGGCGGAAAGGTTAATGACCTAGAATACCTCCTCAATTTTATGCCAGTCTCCAAGAAAGCCTTCTATGAAAACATCATCGAAGCCCATAGGAGTGGTGCGGCTCAACTAGCAGCGGACGAC
>JACEEZ010013483.1:0-20000 GCA_016584305.1 Chionoecetes opilio | reverse complement strand
TCACTCACTCTTAACTTAATCTTTACTGTTAAGTTTGGTATCAACTTAATAGTGCTGGCGAGGACTTCTAAATCCTTAATACCAAAGTTAATAGTAGGAAATATTTCAAATGGCCGCCGCTTAGGAACTCCATCGCCTCTTCAGAACTTATCGAATGCGAAATAAGTCTTTTATAACAAATACGAATGCTAAAGTTTACAATTAGGTACTATATAGGTGCTGCAGAAGCTGAATATGTGGCTACATAGACCTACAAGACCTAGTTTGAAGAAGCATTATCTTGGCATTATGGGCGTCCATACGCCCATCCCCATTCTTTACTTATTGGGGCAGAAAAAGCGGATAATTTAGTTTCACCCAACCAACGATGTTCTGTCGCCTTATGTTTTTCTGGTGTGTTTTTATGTGTTTTGAATGAATCTGCTAACCGTTTCTGTCGCAATTTTTTTTTTTTTTTTTTTTTTTTTTTTTTTTTTTTTTTTTTTTTTTTTTTTTTTTTTTATTTATAGCTAGGTAAGGTTACGTTAGTGAGGTTAGGTTAGTAGGTATAGGTAAAAGTTAGGTTAGGTTTAGGTGCATTTTTTTTTTTTTTTTGTCATATATGAAAAAAAAAAAAAAAAGTTATGCGACAGAAACGGTTAGAAGATTCATTCAAAACACATAAAAACACACCAGAAAAATATAAGGCGCATCAGAAAATCGTTGGTTGGGTGAAACTGTAAATTGACCAAATTAACTATTTAATCAGTCTTTGAGAAGTGGTGGTCATGGCTTTGAGTTACTTAACGTAGAGTAGACAAATTCAGCATATTAGAGTAATAAGTTTGAGATGAGCTATAGTAGTGTAAGTAGGGGAATATTCTTTTGAAATAATTGCACCACAGAAAATAGGCAGTTATTTAAGGAGAGCTGGGCTCTTTCTGCCGTCCTTACTACTCGCGTTTTCTGTATAATTTAAACTCCCCCATGTAGTAGTGATGATACTATGATAACTTCTAGAAAACTAAAATTTGATCTATATTTTCACTAGTAACCAGTAGAAAATTTGATTTGTATTGACCGGCTGTGAGTCTTCGCTGCACTGCAGCCAGCCTGGCCGGCCGGCCGGGCGACCGTACACCATTAGATTTGATCAATTAGCCTAAACAACCAAATAAGGGATAACCAGAATCTAGCATAGACCTAAATAGCTTAAACATTACCTGAACCAAACCTAAACGTGAACCCAATCTAAACCTAACCTAGCCATCATCATATGAACTTGTTTCTGAAAAAACTAACAGGTAAAATATTTCATATACGTATCAATTCAACACTTGCATTATGTTTATTTGTCTATAAATCAGCAGTATCACAAAAAAGTGGCTAAATATGATTTTCCATAATTTTCTTCCAAGCTCTTCACACACACACAATTATTATATTGGTATTTGCTGGAATTAATTGTTGAAGGGTCTACAGGGCAAGGGCAAGGAGTACACACACCACAACACCACACTAGCATAGTTTTACTTCAGCATTACCAATAGTCTACTTATATTATCTCTCTCAACCCCCACTATACCAGCAATAGACTGAACAGCTAGGCTAGGTTATGTGGTTAGGTTATCTGCAGCTTAGGTTAGTAAACGAGCAGGGGGATCTGGGGGGGGGCATCCCCATGGGTCAAGTTACGTTACCAACCACCAACCAGTGTCACCATTACCAATGTCAAACTGCAGCTTCAGTTGTTTTGGGACAAGCGAGAAAAGTTTGTGTGCAATAATTAAATAGCTTTTATTCTTCCTTATCATCTATTTTACCAGTGGAACTGTCGCCGAACATTTCCACGTCGGCGAGAGTTCTCGGTTGGCGTTTCGGCGAGAGTTCCTATTGGTTTCTTAAAAGTTTAGATGTGCGTTTAATTAAATTCTCACACCGTTTTTTGGAGGAATATATTTTCTATACTGTGACAGATTAAATCAAGACACAACATCTATTCAGGAAAAATTTAGTTTCGTCCTCGAAATCCGTGGTGCCCAATAACGAAAGTTTACCAATAAAAGGAGATTTACTCCTACCCCAGCTACGTAGGGAAAGTCTTATTACAATCTCAGGCAAATGAAGCTGTGGTCACATCACATCCACAGTCTTGTTTCCAACGCTGTCAGATGGAATAGGGAAACTATACGGTCTGCATTGGCTTTATGGTACTCGAGATCTCGTCGACCCTGTGTCGGGACGAGAATTTTGGTAAGAACGAGAGCACAGTCTAATACTGTGGGCGAGAGTAGAGTACCTTAATATATATATATCTTTATATAATATAATATCTTTATAGAGATACCCTAGGCGAGAGTATACCCAGCTGACCGGGCACGTACTGAAGTTACAATGTCTCTCCGCTACATTACAACATTTAATAACACACACGACAGCGTCACACCCCTCACAACCTTGCTAATGACAACGCTTTTACATGAAAGGCCGTCGTGGATTGACTGAAAAAGTGAAAACACTCCCACGGCAACACCTTTATAATCGTAGATTTATATAATTCTTGAACATTTTCTTCCGTGTTAAACATTATTTATGGCTTTATACTGTTTATCTAGTAATGATTTAATCTTCAAATGATACATTTCTTCATTTTTCTTAGAAATATATTTTCTTTTCATTTCGGTAGTTTGGTTTTGTAAACAAGCGTCCATAGCAACGGGTTTACACTCAAAGTAGCCAGGGATCTGCTAATACCTACACTCAAAGTGGATGAGGATAGCATATGCATTTCCGTAATACCAACTTTTACACTTAAGAGTAACACTTAAGAGTAAATATTAATTGTAAGTGAGGATCCGGGCCCTGGTCCATAGGATTTTCCTTGATAAGGAAACACGACCTTACGCTCCACTCTGGCGACAGGACAGTCTCTATTTTTTGTTTATTTTTTCCTGGTCCTTAACTAGATATTTTGTTATAACTTATTGATTGGTTTGCTGTGAAATTAATCTGTTTACTTTGAGTTTAGTTTGGTATCCAATCCGCGTCCGGGAGATCTGAGAGGGAAGCCACACACAAAAAGACACACAATGGCAGCTTGGTACAAGTAAGTCCATTTTGTTTCTAAATCTTTCTATTCATAGGGAGATTAGGGGGATTAACCCCATGATAATCAGGATATGTTTGGATTTATGACCGTCAGGTCCAGGAAGGTGAAGCCCCATCAAGGAGGTAGTGGTAGTAGGGGTAGACAAGCATTTACCAACATTTTTTTTCTCCTTTCAGTACACATGTAGCAAAGGGCTGTATAGGTTGTACACAAAATGGACAATTGTATAGAGATTAAAACTGTATAAGGATCACTGTTAATTATATTTATTATTTATATTTATTATTATACCTGCTACTTTCTTAACCATAGGAAAAAAATCCCAATGGATTGCTTAGCCCAAATGATCATCTTAGGAACAACTTTGCCAGTCACTACATCACTATGACTTTGTTAAATATGACAAACTGGATTCAATTTAAATTTTAAAGTTTTTATTAAAACAAACCAATAATTTTTAACTTATATTTCCATTGTAAAATTTTTTCATTCCATGATGTCACATGTTCCGAGGCCTTGTTCTTGTCTTGAGTAAGTCTTGTGGTAGTCATTTTCCACAGACAACTCCCTGACTCTTAGCCTTCAAACTGCCTCTAGGATAGGCACATCAGTATTCTTGCTTTGTGCTGCCTCATTCTTCTCTTTCCTTGAAATTCTTGCTAAAGGACTGCTGGACCCTCCGTCGGAAGGCGAGAACTCTGTCACCGTACTCAAGCCCGAGGGAGTAGGCAGAGGGGAGGGCTCTCTGCATGCCCAAGCCTTCCTCAGCCCTCGAGCATGTTTGGAATGGGGTACCTCACACTTAACCTTGGTGCAAAGAAAGGAAGTTTGTTTAAATACAATTCAATTAATTTCATAAATTATCACAATTTCAATGAATTTTATGAATTTTCTATGATACTGAAACCATTTGCTTTGTACTATATCACTATATCATTAATGACTGCCTTTATGCAACCTCTAAAATTGGACATCTTCTACAGGTGCACTTACATCTTGAGGAAATGAGGGTGTGAGGCGCCACTTTTTTGGGGTTTTGGAAGAGATGTTTGTCGGGCGCCAAGTGGAAGTCGCCACCACGGTCTCAGCAGCTTGCGAACCTCATGCACGTTTAGCTGTGTCCTCTCCAACATCTGCTGCAAACTGAACAGTGTGTTAAATAGCTTACAATGTTCAGTACCCACAAAATATTGCTTGGCTTAGATTATTCAGAAAGTATCCCATGACTGCAAGCGCAAGGTCCATCATGACTGTGTGGAAGGCTACATGAGGCTTGGGAGAATTATTTTGGGGGGAAGCAACAGGATATTTTAAGAAGAGTTTAACTCCACTGCATAAAACTCTTCTTAGAATATTCTATCAACATAGGCTGAAAAGCATCCCCTGTCTATGCCACATGTTTCCATATGCGTAGTTTTTTTTCTCATTTATAAGGCCAAACATTTTTAACATGTTGCTAAAAAAAAACCCGGGGCTTTAGTTTTTTATAAAAATAAAATTCTGGACTTTTTATTCTGTTAAAGAATGATCCCTAGAAAAAATGTATAACTTAATTTCACAAAATCTTAAATTGTAGCTACAAAAAATTTTTATATTTTTGCAAAAGTGATCAGATATTTTTGTTCGAAGTACTTGCTTAATTCTAATAGTAGATAAGAGGGGGTTTTGTGCAATGGTGGGGTCGTGCCGTTTGGGGCCGTAATTAATGGCAAGGAGAATTGAATTGTGAGAATTTTAAGTCACTGAGATGACTCATCGTGAGTCCTCTGGGATCTTCTCGGCTTCGCGGGATTCCTGCAAGGACTATTGGTTTGATGACTGCCCTGTACTCTGGGACTGAGAGTGCTGTTGAAGTGTGGGGGAGGTGTATCCAGCTTCTTTTCTGTGATACAGGAGTAAGGAAAGGTGCGCCCTTTGTCCCATCACTTTTAACATTTAAATATGGACTGGGTATTGGATAAAGTTGTAGATCAAAGTCATTGTGGAGCATCCCTCGGCAACACCAAGATCACTGTTCTTGTTTTTGCCGAGTGCAGTAATCTTTGCCGATTCCGCTGGAGGTCCTGGTGATGGCTCTTTGAGGCGCTGCACGAGGAGGCAAAGCCTTTGTGATTTTAGGTCCCCCTGGCTTAAGACCGAGGTCCAGGGTTTTGGAGGCTTACTAGATGCAACAGTACAGTCTGTTCATGCGTGCGGCGAGAACATTGAGATCTTGAAAAGTCCCTTTCATGCAGCATAAACCCTTTGTAGCCCCAGTCCAGAATAACGGCGGTCACGTCAAGAAGTCTTACGGCGGATTGGCCCTTGCCCACGGTGTTATGGACTCGCTCAGGGAGGAGTATTTTGGCGTTGTCGGTACCTGTGCAGAAGGACAAAGAAACCGGATTTTTAAGTCGCCCTTTTGATCCCTGTCTTACTCTATGGATGTGAGCATGGACCTAAATAGCACTTGAAGAAGCGAATCGATGCCTTGAATCTGGGGTTTTCGCTGGGATGATTACGTGTCAATCACAATTGCACCGTGAGACTGAATCGAGGCCTATTACCTGCTTAGTCCGTCACGCCAACTTCGGCTATATGGGCATGTGCACGCTAAACCCCTGAAACCGATCCTTCCCCTCGGTTGTATCTGTAAGAGACAATCTGGCGTGGAGGAGGCCAAAGGGGTAGGCCCACAAGGCTCGTGGCTGGGGCAAGTTTTATTTTTTTTTTCCTGTCGAGAGCTTGCTTGGTATGGGGGAAAAAGCCTGCATGGGGACTCGTGCGTGGGGACCCCCCGGAGTGGCAAACGTAGGGTGGGCGAGGCGACGCGCCCCCCGGCGTATGCCCCTAATGATTGATTGATTGATATTGCATAAAATATGAAAAGATTATTGTGGAGGATCGCAAATAGTGACCTTTGTGAGATATCGAGATCAATCAATCATTGAGGCACACGCTGGGGGGCGCGTCGCCTCGCCCACCATACGATGCCACTCCCCGGGGTTCAAATAGTCAGTCCGTAACACCACAGCAACAACAGCAGTACAGTCAGTAACACCACAGGCAACAACAGCAGTTCAGTCAGTAACAGCACAGGCAACAACAGCAGTACAGTCAGTAACAGCACAGCAACAACAGCATTACAGTCAGTACAGCACAGGCAACAACGCATTCAGTCAGCAACACCACAGTCAAAAACAGCATACAGTCAGTAACACCACAGTCAACAAAAGCAGTTCAGTCATAACACCACAGGCAACAACACAGTACAGTCGTAACAGCACACAACAACAGCATACAGTTTAGTAACCCACGGCACAACGCAGTTTTAGTCAGTAACACCACAGTCAACAAAAGCAGTACAGCCAGTAACCCCCACAGGCAACAACAGCATTTCATCATAACAGCACAGTCAACAACACGTACAGTCAGTAACAGCACAGGCAACAACAGCAGTACAGTCAGTAACAGCACAGGCAACAACAGCAGTACAGTCAGTAACAGCACAGTCAACAACAGCACCAAGAGTAGAAGTCGCAGCAAACCAACACAGGGGTGTTGTTGATAAGGGATCGGCCGGAGTATCTAGGGGGAACACACAATTGCATGGAGTGTAGGGGAATGAATGAGTCACGCTGACGATAAGGAGGGTGAGGGATGAGGGGGGTGCGGGGGTGCAGGTGGCAGAGGGCCAAGTCCAAGCACAGTTGCAGTATTGCTCGCCACAAGTGCATGGCGCCCATTACCTCACCGTGATCATTGTTATCGCGATGACAAACTAGCCGCGATTATGATAGACTAGCCGCAAAGCCGCCCTCCGGGCGGACTTTTTGGCTAGCTACTGCGGAGGGCTATTGGTGGGCCTTCGGCCCACCACCTCCAGATAGCCCCTTCTAACTTTCCTGAAATCATGGATGTAGAAATGTATGTTTCCCCCCCACCCATTTCACTCACCCGTTACCCATCCCCCCCACCCATTCACTCACCCCCTTACCCTCACCCCCCACCCATTCACTCACCCATTACCCATCACCACACACCCATTCACTCACCCATTACCCTCACCCCCCCCCCTATTCCCTCACCCATCACCCATCACACCCAACCCATTCCTCACCCATCACCCCACACCCATTACCCATCACCCCACCCATTCCTCCCCCATTACCCATCACCCTACAGCAACAGTTTCCTCAATTCTCGCAACCCACTTTTTTTTCACAATTCTCGCTAATAAGGCTGCTAAAAAAAAAAAAAAAAAAAAAGTGATCGGGTCATCTCATAAGTGGGCTTAAAAAAACCCTTCCCCTGGTCGACCTGGTTCCAAAAATGTGCCATATGAGTGATTGCGCCAAGGGGGGGGAACCTATACCCACACACACACACCCCACACACACACACACACAGACAGACAGACAGACAAAACTTTCGCTTATATTTTTTATAATAGAGAAGATAGTGGTCGGTGGTGCGCGCGGATGCCAGGATCACTGGAGGCGTGTGCTGCAGTTGGGGGGAGTGCCAGCAGAGACGCCAATGACTTGCTCCCCTGTCACTCACGCGCAGACCTTTTTTGACGAAGCTCCGATTTTTCCTGTGACTCCTGCGACTCCCCCAAAGCCCTCCCCCCTCCTCCTGGCTTCCCCCTGGAGCCGGGGGTCCTAAAGGCCCCCAGGGGAGCACCTGCCACCCGGAAACCTTCCTCCTTCACTCCTCGTCCTCCCCCTTTCATTGACGGTGGTTAGTTGCGTCCGCTCGAGTGTGATGATGGTGTGTGTCGGTAGCGGGTTTTGCCGGGATTGCTCTCCCCCCTCTCTCTTTCCTTCTCTCTCCCCCTCTCCCCTCTTCTCTCTCTCCTCTCCTTCTCCCTTTTCCCTCTCTGTACGAATATATAATAAAGATCTTTATTAATTTTTTTGCTTTAACACCTTACGTCTATTTCTTTTTTACTCTTTACTATCATTTTTTTCTTGCGGGGGTTTATATGTAAGTTTGTAAACCCCGGCGGGGGGTTTCTAGAATACCTTTTTTTTTTTTTTTTTTTTTTTTTATTTTTATTATTTTTACTATAAAAGGTGAATGAAATGGGATTTTATATTCAACCGAAATTTGTGCAAGAAATCGACCCCTATATAAAAAAAAGGTGTTTATGATACGTTTTGGAAATGAGCAGATGTTTCTGTTTTGACTATATAGTTAGCGGGTGTTCTGTTTGAAGAGTAATGCCGAATCTAAACTAAAATAAATTAGGTCAAAATTTAAGTTAGGTATAAATATAAGGGTTATAAATAAAAATTACTATAATTGGGCTTAAAAATCGGGTATAGGCAAAGCCGTCTCTAGTAAAAGCGCTCTGGGAGAGCGGTGGCGTGACGTCATACAGAGTCATGCTTCCTTTTTTGGGAAAAAATACCCTAAACTAGGGTAATCAGCCCCTTCTAGGGTAGCGGTTGGGTAATGCAAAATAAAGGGTATTCTAGGGTAATCAGGTCGTTTTTTTTTAAATTCAAAATTTAAGGATTTATTGACGTAAAATCAAAGTTTAATTTTCATTTTTTGTACCGAAACTTATTTATGTAGGCTAGCGGAAATCTATGGGGTCACCCTTCATAGACCCCGTTTTTTGTCTCTGCTCAGGGCTACATTCAGAGGTTTTTCCGGTCTGCACGCCTACGACTTAAAAGCGTTTGGGGAATTTTGGCATTCTGCAGACGTACTTGAAGCGTTAAGCTGTCAAAACAAAACGACCACGTAGGGGTGGGGTGAACCATATACATAAAAAAAACTCATAAATTAGTATATAGTGTTTTCGACTCAAGAAACAGGGGAAGTATACAAATGAAAATTTGGGCCCTTTAACCTATCTCCTACCTTGTGGTGGTTTTTTATGGGGGGATGGCGAGTGGGAAGGCGGCACCTCACCGAACCCCGACCCAGACCACCCCGCCTCCCCCCCGGCGGGTAGCTGCCACCCAAACCCCCCGCATCGACTGAAGGATAATGGTCCCTTTTCCTTAAAAAAACCCCGCCCTTTTCCATCCCGCCCTGATGGGGATCGGGTGTTAGGGGTTTTGGACCGCCTCCCCGGGGGTTGCTTCCCCAAATGGCGGAAAACCCGTTCAAAAGAGGATTATCAACGGAAAAGATCACCCTAGTGACCCGACGCCACTGCCATATTCGTACCAGAATCCCCCCGACTTCCGGTTTACAAATAATGGATTAGTTAAACTAAAACCCCTGCCCTTTAACTCTTTCTGAATGTCTGCCCGGCGGGGTTTTGTATTTTCCAATGCGAAAAATTTTCACCAGATGCAAAAAATTGGTGAAATTTCAGCTTCCTGTGAAAAAAAAAATTTGTAACCAAAAAATATATGGTGAAAAACGGTGAAATTTTTAAAGCCGTCATTATTTGATATTATTCAAAACTAGCCGAAAACCGCCCTCCGGGCGGGCTTTTGGCAGTCCTGGGAGGGCTATTGGTGGTGGCTTCGGGCCCCCCACCTGTGTTTTGGGGGGCCGAAGGCCCCCCAAAAAGGACTCTCCGATAGCCCTTTCTAACTTTTTCCAAGTCATGGATGTGAAATGTATGATTACCCCACCCCCTTCACCCCCATTACCCATCACCCCCCACCCTTCCTCACCCCCTTACCCCTCACCCCCCCCCTTCACTCACCATTCCCATCACCACACACCCTTTCATCACCCTTAACCCCTCCCCCCACCTATTCCCTCCCCCCTCACCCTCAAACCCCCAAACCCCTCACCCCCCCCCCCTTCACTCACCCATCACCCCCCCCCCATTTTCCCATCCCCCCCCCATTTACTCACCCCTTACCCCTCACCCACATCAAGTTTTTCCCCAAATTTTCGCAACCCACTTTTTTTCACAATACGCTAAAGGTGCTAAAAAAAAAAAAAAAATGATCGGGTCATCTCATAATTGGGGTTAAAACCTTCCCTGGTCAACCCGGTTCCAAAAATGTGCCATATTAGGTGATTGCGCCACGGGGGGCGGAACCTATACCAGACACACACACACACACACACACACAGACAGACAGACAGACAGACACACTTTCGCTTATATTTACCATTACCCATCACCCCCCCCTATTCCCTCACCCATCACCCATCACCCCAACCCATCACCCCCCACCCATTCACTCACCCATCACCCACACCCATTACCCATCACCCCACCCCATTCACTCACCCATTACCCATCACCCTACATCAAGGTTTCCTCAATTCTCCGCAACCCACTTTTTTTTTCACAATTATCGCTAATAGGCTGCTAAAAAAAAAAAAAAAGTGATCGGATCATCTCATAATTGGGCTTAAAACCTTCCCCTGGTCAACCCGGTTCCAAAATGTGCCATATGAGGTGATTGCGCCACGGGGGCGGAACCTATACCAGACACACACACACACACACAGACACACACACAGACAGACAGACAGACAGACACACTTTCGCTTATATTTACCATTACCCATCACCCCCCACCTATTCCCTCACCCATCACCCATCACCCCCAACCATCACCCCCCACCCATTCACTCACCCATCACCCCACACCCATTACCCATCACCCCACCCATTCACTCACCCATTACCCATCACCCTACATCAAGGTTTCCTCAATTCTCGCAACCCACTTTTTTTTTCACAATTATCGCTAATAGGCTGCTAAAAAAAAAAAAAAAAAAATTGATCGGATCATCTCATAAGTGGGCTTAAAACCTTCCCCTGGTCAACCCGGTTCCAAAAATGTTTCATATGAGGTGATTGCGCCACAGGGGCGGAACCTATACCAGACACACACACATACACACACACACACACAGACAGACAGACAGACAGACACACTTTCGCTTATATTTACCATTACCCATCACCCCCCACCTATTCCCTCACCCATCACCCATCACCCCCAACCCATCACCCCCACCACATTCACTACCCATCACCCCACACCCATTACCCATCACCCCACCCATTCACTCACCCATTACCCATCACCCTACATCAAGGTTTCCTCAATTCTCGCAACCCACTTTTTTTTTCTCACAATTATCGCTAATAGCCTGCTAAAAAAAAAGAAAAAAAAAGTGATCGAATCATCTCATAAGTAGGCTTATGACCTTCCCCTGGTCAACCCGGTTCCAAAAATGTGCCATATGAGGTGATTGCGCCACGGGGGGCGGAACCTATACCACACACACACACACACAGACAGACAGACAGACAGACAGACAGACAGACAGACACACTTTCGCTTATATTATTATAAAGATCAAAATGCAACTAGAAAGCGCACATACAAGGAACTAGCATTATATTTATGACGGTAGCTATCAGTGGCGTACCCAGAAATTTGAAAAGTGGGGGACCAAACAAAACAAGAAGCCGTTTTACGAAAGTCGTGTTTTCACGGAAATAAGGCGAAAAAATTTAATATTTTTTGTGGATTAGGTATTTTGAATGAACATTCAACATACTTATGCAAAGAAAAAATGAGTCTGGACGAATACTTTAATATAAAAAAAGTTATATACTGGCAAAGATAACAAAAAAAATAGTTACATTTTTTTTTTTCGTTTGGTGAATATATTTATTTATTATTATTTATTCTTTGCAAAAGGGGGGGGACTGACCGCATGCCCCCCCCCCCCCCCTCGGTACGCCACTGGTAGCTATCATGTCTCTCGTGTCCTGTCTCTAACGTAGCTGTGTAACGTATTTTCAGCATAGTAACGTGTGTGTAAACCAAATACAGAAACTAAATCTATAATAATATAAGCGAAAGTGTGTCTGTCTGTCTGTCTGTCTGTCTGTCTGTCTGTCTGTGTGTGTGTGTGTGTGTGGTATAGGTTCCGCCCCCCGTGGCGCAATCACCTCATATGGCAGATTTTTGGAACCGGGTTGACCAGGGGAAGGTCATAAGCCCACTTATGAGATGATTCGATCACTTCTTTTTTTTCTGTTTTTTTTAGCAGCCTATTAGCGATAATTGTGAGAAAAAGAAGTGGGTTGCGAGAATTGAGGAAACCTTGATGTAGGGTGATGGGTAATGAGTGAGTGAATGGGTGGGGTGATGGGTAATGGGTGTGGGGTGATGGGTGAGTGAATGGGTGGGGGGTGATGGGTTGGTGGGTGATGGGTGATGGGTGAGGGAATAGGTGGGGTGGTGATGGTAATGGTAAATATAAGCGCAAGTGTGTCTGTCTGTCTGTCTGTCTGTGTGTGTGTGTGTGTGTGTCTGGTATAGGTTCCGCCCCCTGTGGCGCAATCACCTCATATGAAAATTTTTGGAACCGGTTGACCAGGGGAAGGTTTTAAGCCCACTTATGAGATGATTCGATCACTTTTTTTTTTCTTTTTTTTTTTTAGCAGCCTATTAGCGATAATTGTGAAAAAAAAAATGGGTTGCGAGAATTAGAGAGAACTGCAACTCCGAAATGCCAGTGGTCGCTGGCAGTTTTAACTCACAATTTGGTGAAAAGTTGGTCAACTTGAAAGAAAAATATGGGCTTATTCCACTGCACTTAAAACACAAAAGTATAATTTTAAGACGATTTTCTTCTATATGTATATTGTATAGAAGCCTGAGTCTGTAAAACATGCATTTAACCAAATAACAAGTAGGTTATAGTTGAGGAGGCGAGGTAAATGTTACTCTATGATATTATATAGTCAATAACGTATGTTTAGAAGTTATCTATACCTAGGCAGTCATATTTTCCTGTTATTATTGTGTATCAATCAGATAGAAAGCCTGGAAGTGCAATGAGTCGACGCGTGAAGTGGCAATGTTTTGATTCAATCTCCCCGCCACAATCTCCCCGCCCACCACTCCCCCCGCGGCGTGTCGCCTCCACAATTATAACCTACATTGTCGCAGCAACAAGCCTATTTCGGCATTCTTATTCTTCGTTTTTCCAAGGCATTGCTTATTGTATTTTGACAAGCGTTTGCCAGACCAGCAGTACTGTCTTAGAAAACAGTGTGAACATCACCCAAATTTTACATGCCACAATATACATGTAAAAATATATTAAGCTTTGCTACTCGAGGCGAGTAATTGCATTAAATTGCTATTATAGAACTTTCCATCGTAATGAATGTCATCCATATAATAGTAGAACAACAGAAGAACTATATTTTTTGGTATTCAGATGCGGTGCATCAATGTTTATCGCGAAATTAATTTATGAAAAATATTAGTCGCGGAGCCAAAACACAGTAGACCACCTTTGAGTTAAAACTGCCAGCGACCACTGGCATTTCTCGAGTTTCAGTTCTCTCTAATTGAGGAAACCTTGATGTAGGGTGATGGGTAATGGGTGAGTGAATGGGTGGGGTGATGGGTAATGGTGTGGGGTGATGGTGAGTGAATGGGTGGGGGGTGATGGGTTGGGGGTGATGGGTGATGGGTGAGGGAATAGGTGGGGGTGATGGGTAATGGTAAATATAAGCGAAAGTGTGTCTGCCTGTCTGTCTGTCTGTGTGTGTGTGTGTGTGTGTGTGTGTGTGTGTTCTGGTATAGGTTCCGCCCCTGTGGCGCAATCACCTCATATGAAACATTTTTGGAACCGGTTGACCAGGGGAAGGTTTTAAGCCCACTTATGAGATGATTCGATCACTTATTATATATATATATTTTTTTAGCAGCCTATTAGCGATAATTGTGAAAAAAAAGTGGGTTGCGAGAATTGAGGAAACCTTGATGTAGGGTGATGGGTATGGGTGAGTGAATGGGTGGGGTGATGGGTAATGGGGTGGGGTGATGGGTGAGTGAATGGTGGGGGGTGATGGGTTGGGGTGATGGTGATGGGTGAGGGAATAGGTGGGGGTGATGGGTAATGGTAAATATAAGCGAAAGTGTGTCTGTCTGTCTGTCTGTATGTGTTGTGTGTGTGTGTGTGTGTGTGTGTGTGTGTCTGGTATAGTTCCGCCCCCTGTGGCGCAATCACCTCATATGAAACATTTTTGGAACCGGGTTGACCAGGGGAAGGTTTTAAGCCCAATTATGAGATGATCCGATCACTTTTTTTTTTTTTAGCAGCCTATTAGCGATAATTGTGAAAAAAAAGTGGGTTGCGAGAATTGAGGAAACCTTGATGTAGGGTGATGGGTAATGGGTGAGTGAATGGGTGGGGTGATGGGTAATGGGTGTGGAGTGATGGGTGAGTGAATGGGTGGGGGGTGATGGGTTGGGGGTGATGGGTGATGGGTGAGGGAATAGGTGGGGGGTGATGGGTAATGGTAAATATAAGCGAAAGTGTGTCTGTCTGTCTGTGTGTGTGTGTGTGTGTGTGTGTGTGTGTGTCTGGTATAGGTTCCGCCCCCCGTGGCGCAATCACCTCATATGGCACATTTTTGGAACCGGGTTGACCAGGGGAAGGTTTTAAGCCCAATTATGAGATGATCCGATCACTTTTTTTTTTTTTTAGCAGCCTATTAGCGATAATTGTGAAAAAAGTGGGTTGCGAGAATTGAGGAAACCTTGATGTAGGGTGATGGGTAATGGGTGAGTGAATGGGTGGGGTGATGGGTAATGGGTGTGGGGTGATGGGTGAGTGAATGGGTGGGGGGTGATGGGTGATGGGTGAGGGAATAGGTGGGGGGTGATGGGTAATGGGTGATTGAATGGGTGTGTGGTGTGATGGGTAATGGGTGAGTGAATGGATGGGGGGTGATGGGTAATGGGTGAGTGAATGGGTGGGGGTGATGGGTAATGGTGAGTGAATGGGTGGGGGTAATACATACATTTCTACATCCATGATTTCAGGAAAGTTAGAAAGGGCTATCCGGAGAGTCCGTGTTTGGTGGGCCTTCGGCCCACCAAACACAGGTGGTGGGCCGAAGGCCCACCACCAATAGCCCTCCGCAGGAGCTAGCCAAAAAGTCCGCCCGGAGGGCGGCTTTGCGGCTAGTATATATATATATATATATATATATATATATATATATATATATATATACTAGCCGCAAAGCCTAGCACTAGCACTAGCCTAGCACTAGCCTAGCACTAGCTTAGCACTAGCACTAGCACTAGCCGCCCGGAGGGCGGCTTTGCGGCTAGTGTCAAATAAAGTGCATGATAGAATATTGTGCGCATTCGATTACATCTGATAATGAAGGAAATTTGTTGCTCTAAATTTGAAATTATACTACCGATAATAACACTATATTCGCACTGCACTAATGTCGCCAGGCGTCATATACGTATTTCGAATTTTCGCATCACTACCTACAGACTTGTGTGTGTATATATATATATATATATATATATAATATATATATATATATATATATATATATATATATATATATATATATATATATATATATATATAGCGAAAGTGTGTGTGTCTGTGTGTGTGTGTCCGCGATAGGTGCCGGCCCCCGTGGCACAATCCCATCATATGGCACAGTTTTGGAACCAGCTCGACCAGGGGCACATTTTAAGCCCACTTATGGGATGATCCGATCATTTTTTTTTTTTTTTTTTTTTTTAGTAGCCTATTAGCGAGAATTGTGAAAAAAAATGTGGGTTCGAGAATTGAGGAAACCTTGATGTAGGGTGATGGGTAATGGGTGAGTGAATGGGTGGGGTGATGGGTAATGGGTGTGGGGTGATGGGTAATGGGTGTTGGGGTGATGGGTGAGTGAATGGGTGGGGGGTGATGGATGATGGGTGAGGGAATGGGTGATGGGTGAGTGAATGGGTGTGTGGTGATGGGTAATGGGTGAGTGAATGGGTGGGGGGTGATGGGTAATGGGTGAGTGAATGGGTGGGGGGTGATGGGTAATGGGTAATGGGTGAGTGAATGGATTGGGGGTGATGTGAATGGGTTGGCGTTAATACATACATTTCTACATCCATGATTTCAGGAAAGTTAGAAGGGGCTATCTGGAGAGTCTGTGTTTGGTGGGCCGAAGGCCCACCAAAGAGTCTCATAATGGCATTTTTTAATTTTTTTACGGTTTTTTATTTGATAATATTATAGAACAAACATTTCCGAAGATAACAATATATCTTTTATACTGATAAACATATATTAGGTACGAAATAACCCGATTTCATGATATGTATTTAGTTAACGCTAATTTATGCATGCTGCTAATTCATTTATCAGAAAACAAAATATAGCAATGGAAAGCTAACTAAATTCCGCTTCTATTGATGTTCTCCATGTAAAATGTTTTCGAGAAAAATATTAAATGGCGAAGAGTTTAAGTTCATGCATATTTCTTGAGAGTCTCATAATGGCATTTCTTTAGTGTGTTTTACGGGTTTTTATTTGATAATATTATAGAACAAACATTTCCGAAGCTAACAATATATCTTTTATACTGATAAACATATAATTAGGTAGGTAAACTTGTCATCTCGGTGGCCTCGTACAGACTCCGTCCGTGACGTCATCAATCTCAGGCGCAGGATTTTACATACAGACGGCTTTGGTATAGGGCGGAATCTATATATAGTTAGAGCTATAGTTTTGCATATTCAATAGTATTCTGATTATTAAAAGTTTCAATAGTATGCTTATCGAGGAAAGACAAGTGATGAGTTCGAAGTAAAGAATGAAGATAAGAACATAATGCTTTGAGATAGAGGTGAAGGTTTAGTGTAATGACAAATATTATTATGGTTAACCATAGACCACTATAGCTCTGATTTACAGTGGTCTATGGGTTAACCCTTACACGGCAGGTGACTTTTTTACCTCGCCGTGCACACCAGCCGGGCAAATTTACTCCAAATCGCCTGTTTTCTACCAATAATTGTAAACAAACTGCTGAAGCTATCAAGATACAAAGGAAATCATCGTTCAGTTTAATCTTTCGTCTACGTTACGCAATATCAACTAACGCTATAGGCAGGGTCATATAGTGGCTATATAGGTGCTCTGGTTTCTTTACAGTGAGGTGAAGAAGTAGAGTGTTATTCGCCTCTCGCTGGGAGGGAGGCTAGATAAATTCATGTATGGGGATGAAAGGTCGCATCTCCTACCGAGATGCGTAAAACTGAAGAGAAGGTGATGTTCTACGCCAAACTCGACTCTGTACTAGACCAGTGTCCTCATCGGGACACACTCATTGTCTTGGGCGACTTCAATGCTACTACTGGCACTGTGAGAGATGGCTACGAGTTATGTGTTGGTCCCCATGGCTCCGGTACCAGAAACACCAACAGTTCTCTGCTTCTAAACTTTGCAAGGTCCAGAAGGTTGAGAATTGCAGGTTCTTGGTATCAGAGACCAGAGCTGCACCGCTGGACATGGTATAGTAATGCCGGAGGGGTAGCTAAGGAGATCGACCACATCCTCGTTAGCACTCGTTGGAAGATCCTCCAGAACTGCAGGGTTTACCGGAGTGCTGAGTTCTTTGGAACAGATCACAGACTTGTTGTTGCTACACTTAAGCTTCATGTCAAGTCCAGAAGAATCTCAAGAGGTAACCATACTGTGTTTCATCTTGAGAAACTGAAGGACTTGACATGTGCTCATGAGTATGCGGTGGCAGTCTCGAATCGATTTGATGTGCTCGGTGCTCTCGGGGACCCTGTAGAACTGTGGGATACCTTCAAACGTGAAACTCTACAGGCTGCCAAGGAGTGTATTGGGGAGCGCCCGAGGTCAAGGCGTGGTTTTGTCTCGACGGAGACGCTGGAGGAAATCGAGGAGAGTCGCGCTGCCAGGCTGGCTGGGAACCGGGACCAGCACAGGGCTCTGTCACGCAGGACTAGAACCCTCCTGGGGAGAGACAAGGAGCGGTATGTCAGGAGTCTCGCTGAGGATGTCGAGGGTCATTTGAACGCTAATGACCTCCGACCCGCCTACCGAGCCCTGAAGAAGCTCCGTTCCAAGTCTCCTTCTCGGGCGAGTGCTATTCGAACAGCAGATGGGCGCCTCGTGTCGGATATGGATGGGCAGATGGCTCGTTGGGCTGAGTACTTTGGGCAGTTGTTCACGGTGGACCCTCCAACTGAGCAGCTTCACACCACTGGGTTACAGGCAGTGGATGCCGATCCTCCCATTGACGAAAGCTCACCCTCTCTTGACGAAGTCAGAGAGGCTGTAGCAAAGTTGCGGGGTGGAAAGGCAGCTGGTGTTTGTAATATCAGTGCGGAGCTCCTCAAAGCTGGGGGTGAGGCCATGATCCACGGGTTGCATGCTGTCCTGACTGCCGTGTGGCAATCAGGTACCATTCCTCCTGACTGGAAAAGGGGGCTGGTCGTCCCTATCTGGAAAGGGAAAGGGGACCGTCAGGACTGCAACAATTACCGCGGTATTACAATGCTCAGCGTACCAGGCAAGGTGCTTGCCCATCTATTGCTGACACGGATTCGCAGCCATCTGGTGAAGCATCAGAGACCTCAGCAGTCTGGGTTCACGCCTGGTAAGTCAACAACGGACCGTATCCTAGCGCTTCGTGTCCTGGTGGAACGCCGACGTGAGTTTCGACAGGGGATGCTTGCAGCCTATGTTGATCTCAAGAAGGCGTTTGACTCAGTGCATCGTGAGTCACTCTGGGATCTTCTGCGACTTCGAGGGATTCCTGCAAGGACTATTGGTTTGATAACTGGTCTGTATTCTGGGACTGAGAGTGCTGTGAAGTGTGGGGCAGGTGTATCCGGCTTCTTTCCTGTGAATACAGGAGTGAGGCAAGGGTGCGTCCTTGCCCCATCACTTTTCAACGCTTGTATGGACTGGGTATTGGACAAGGTTGTAGATCAAAGTGATTGTGGAGCATCCGTCGGCAACACCAAGATCACTGATCTTGTTTTTGCCGATGATGCAGTAATCTTTGCTGAGTTGCTGGAGGTCCTGGTGATGGCTCTCGAGGCGCTGCACGAGGAGGCAAAGCCTTTGGGACTTGAGGTCTCCTGGCTCAAGACCAAGGTCCAGGTGTTTGGAGACTTACTAGATGAAGCAGTACAGTTTGTTCATGCGTGTGGCGAGGACATTGAGATCTTGGAAAGTTTTACATACCTTGGTAGCGCAGTCCATCATGACGGCGGGTCACGTCATGAAGTCTTACGGCGGATTGGCATAGCCCACGGTGTTATGGACTCGCTCAGCGGGAGTATTTGGCGTTGTCGGTACCTGTGCAGGAGGACAAAGATCCGGATCTTCAAATCGCTTGTGATCCGTGTCTTACTCTATGGTTGTGAGACATGGACACTAAATAGTGACTTGAAGAGAGGAATCAATGCCTTTGGTAATAAGTGTCTTCGCAGAATCATGGGGTATCGCTGGGATGATTACGTGTCAAATCAGCGATTGCACCGTGAGACTGAATCGAGGCCTATTACCTGCATAATCCGTCAGCGCCAACTTCGGCTATATGGGCATGTGGCACGCTACCCTGAAACCGATCCTTCTCATCGGGTTGTATCTGTAAGAAACAATCCGGCGTGGAGGAGGCCAAGGGGGCGCCCACAAGGCTCGTGGCTGGGGCAGGTTGATGTTTCTTGTCGAGAGCTGCTTGGTATGGGAAAGGAGCCTGCATGGGAACTCGCGCGTGGTGACCCCCGGGAGTGGCGTCGTAGGGTGGGCGAGGCGACGCGCCCCCTGGCGTATGCCCCAAATGATTGATTGATTGATGAATGGTCGATGTAGGTAGTGTTAAGTAACAGGAACTACCACGTGTAGGTCTCACGGCCTCTTGTAGCTTCCTTGTTTTCTTATGTTCTCCCGAACCTGAATGCGCAGATTTGCATTCCAATGTTCCGGATGTTGAGTCACGGAACGGAATATCTCTCGCGGACTCCAGACTGAGTGATCGTGCCCACAATGTACATTTCATTATTAAGAAAGAACATTTTCTTTAGTTTTGAGGCATAAGCTGTCCTAACCGATGTGTGTGTGTGTGTGTGCAGGGTTACGGCGGGAGGGGGGGTGGGAGCAGAGA
>JACEEZ010013482.1:0-13080 GCA_016584305.1 Chionoecetes opilio | reverse complement strand
ATTTTTTGGGGTTTATGCAATATGAAAGTAAAAACTACTTGATTATACAAACGCTACAGTTACAAGAAACTATGAAAAACGCTTGCAAATACCGTTATATCACAATAAATAACCTCGTACTCACCTTTATAGCTTAAAGTAAAGTAAGCTACTTTTAGGTGCAAATTATCTAAAAAAAAAAATTTTAAACTTCAATTTTAGGAAAAAAAGCTATAACACTGATAACTAGCTAAAACATTGAAAACACTACATTTAGGCTTTATGCAAAAAAATAAGTAAAACTCTGTATTTTACAATAAAGTACAGTTTAAAGAAAATATGAAAAAAAGTTGCAAAAAACCGTTTTTATCACAAAAAATAACCTCTTTCTTGCTATTTAAACTTAATGTAATGTAAACTACTTATAGGTCAAATTATTCTAAAAGAGGGTTTTTTACTCAATTTGTAGGCAAAAGCTATATATCACCGATTTAAATTTCTAAATCATTTAAAACACTAAATTTTTTGGGTTTTTAGCAATAGTAAAAAAAAAACTACTTGTTATAACAAAAACGTACAGTTTCAAGAAACAATGAAAAAAACTTGCAATATACGGTTTTATCACAATAAAAACCTCTTCTTTCTATTTAATGCTTAAATTTAAGTAAGCTATTATATTTGCAAATTTTTCTAAAAAAAAAGGTTTTATACTTCAATTTTTGGAAAACAGCTATATATTCTGATAACTACAAAAACATTGAAAACACTAATTTTTTGGGTTTATAACAAAATTAATAAGTAAAACTATTGTATATATACAAAACGACAGTTTAGAAAAATATGAAAAACGCTTTTCAATATCGTTACACAATAAAAAACCCCTTTCTCTTTTATTTAATAGCTTAATGTAAAGTAAGCTACTTTTAGGTGCAAATTATTCTAAAAAGGGATTTATACTTCAATTTTTAGGAAAACGCTATTTATCACCCATAATAGTTAATATCATTGAAAACCTACATTTTTATGGGTTTTAGAATCTGATAATAAAACTTTTATATATACAATAACGCTACAGTTTTCAAGAAATATGAAAAACGCTATATACCGTTATATCAGAATAAAAAACCCCGTACTCTTCTATTAATGCTTTAAAGTAATGTAAAATACTATAGGTCAAAATTTTTCAAAAAAAAAAAATTTTTACTTCAAATTTTTAGGAAACAGCTTATATCAGATAAATAGCTAAAATCATTGAAAAAACTACATTTTTGGGTTTAAGCAATATAAAAAAGTAAACTACTGGTATTAAAACAATAACGCTATAATTTAGAGAAACTATGAAAAAAAGCTTGCAATATACGTTTATATACAATATAAACCTCTTACTCTTCTATTAATGATAATTAAAATTTAAATACTTTTAGTCAAATTATTTTAAAAAAAGGATTGTATACTTCTATTTTTACGAAAACAGCATATATCACTGATAACTGCTAAAAACATTTAAAACATACATTTTAAAGGGGTTTAGAAATTTTTAAATAAAACTACTTGTATATATACAAAAAGTACAGTTTACAAAAACAAGAAAAAGTTGCAATATACCGTTATATTAAATAATAACCCCTTATCTTTTATTTAAAGCTTAATGTAATGTAAAACCCACTTATATTTTACAAATTTTTCTAAAAAAAGGTTTTTTACTTCAAGTTGTAGGAAAACAGCATTATCACTGATAACTAGCTAAAATCAGAAAAACTACATTTTTTGGGTTTATAGCAATCTGATAAGTAAAATACATGTAATTACAAAACGCTACAGTTTCAAGAAAAATATGAAAAAACGCTTGCATATACCCTTTTAAACCAATAAAAACCCATTACTCTTTATTTTTTAGCTTAATGTAATGTAAGCTTCTTTTAGGTGCAAATTATTCTAAAAAGAGGATTTTATACTTCAATTTTAGGGAAAACAGCTATATATCACTGATATAGCTAAAATCATTGAAACACACATTTTATGGTTTATAGCAAAATATAAGTAAAAAATACTTGTATTTAAAAAAAACGCTACAGTTTAGAAGAAAATAGAAAAAAAGCTTGCAAATACCTTATATCACAATAAAAAACCCCTTTTCTCTGCTATTTAAAAGTTAAATTTAAAGTAGTACATATAGGTGCAAATTTTCTAACAAGAGGATTTTATACTTCAATTTGAGGCAAAACTAAACACCGAAATTTAAAAGCTAATATCATTGAAAAAACAACATTTTATGGTTTATAGCAATATGATAAGTAAAAAACTTGATATATCAAAACGCTACAGTTTACAAAAAACTATGAAAAAAAGCTTTCAATATACCCATATCACAATAAATAACCTCGTACTCCCTATTTAATAGCTTAATGTAATGTAAGCTACTTATAGGGCAAATTTTTCTAAAAAAAAAATTTTATATTTAATTGTAGGAAAAAACTATATATCACTATAAAAAGCTAAAAACATTGAAAAACACTACATTTTTGGCTTTTAGCAATAATATAAATAAAACTACTGTATTTTAAAAAAAAACCCCCACATTTTGAAGAAATAGAAAAAAACGCTGCAAATACCGTTTTATCAAATAAAAACCTCTTACTCCTATTTTTAAAAGTTTAAGTAATGTAAGCTACTTTTAAAGGGGGAAATTATTCTAACAGAGGATTTATATTCAATTTTTGGCAAACAGCTATATATCACCATTAATAGCTAATATCTTTAAAACATACATTTTGGGGTTTTTTAGCAATATGTAAATAAAACTACCCTTTTATATATACAAAAGCTACAGTTTACAAGAAAAAAAAAAAGAAAAAAGCTTTCAATATACCCTTTTATCACAAAAATAACCTCTTACTCTTTTTATTTAATAGCTTAATGTTTGTAAGTACTTATATTTTCAAAAAATTTTTCTAAAAAAAGGATTTTTACTTCAAATTTTTAGGAAAAAAAGATATATATATCTGATAACTAGTAAAATCATTGAAAACAAAATTTTTGGGTTTATAGCAAATAAAAGAAAACTACTTGTAATATACAATAACGCTACAGTTTTGAAGAAACTATGAAACACGCTTGCAATTATACCGTTATATCAAATAAATAACCTTTACTCTGCTATTTTAATAGGCTTAATGTAATTGTAAGCTACTTATAGGTGCAAATTATTCTAAACTAAGAGGATTTTATACTTCAAGTTCTGTAGCAAACAGCTAATATATCACCGATTAATGCTAATATCATATTAAAAACACTACATTTTATGGGGTTATAGCAATATGATAAATAAAACTACTGTATATATACAATAAACGACTACAGTTTACAAGAAACAATGAAAAACGCTGCAAATACGGTTATATCACAATAAATAAACCTCTTACTATTCTATATTTAATAGCTTAATGTAATGTAAGCTACTTATATTGCAAATTATTCAAAAAAAGGATTTATACTTCAATTTGTAGGAAACACAGGCATAATATATCTGATAACTAGCTAAAATCATTGAAAACACTACATTTTATGGTTTATACACAATATAATAAGTAAAAACTACTGTATATATACGTAACGCTACAGTTTAGAAGAAAACTATGAAAAACGCTTGCAATATACCGTTTATATCACAATAACTAACCTCTTACTTTATATTTAATAGCTTAATGTAATGTAAGCGACTATAGGTGCAAATATTCTAAAAAGAGGATTTTATACTTCAATTTGCTAGGAAAAACAGCTATTTATCACCGATACTAGTAATATCATGAAAACACTACATTTATGGTTTATAGCAATCTGATAAGTAAACTACTTGTATATATACAATTAAAGGCTACAGTTTACAAGAACTATGAAAAAACGCTGCTATATTACCGTTATATCAGAATATAACCTCGTTACTTTCTATTTAATAGCTTAAATGTAATGTAAGATACTTTATAGGTGGCAATTATCTTAAAAAAAAAAAATTTATACTCAATTTGTAGGATAAACAGCTATATATCACTGATAACTAGCTAAAATCATTGAAAAACACTACATTTTAGGCTATAGCAATATTAATAAGAAAACTAATGGTATATATACAATAACGCTATAATTTAGAAGAAGAAACTATGAAAACGCTTGCAATAATATCGATATCACAATATATAACCTCTTACCTTATATTTAATAGCTAATTTAATGTAAGCTACTTATAGGTGCAAATTATCTAAAAAAAGGATTGTATACTCTATTTGTACCCCCGCCAAACAAGCTTTATACAATCACTGATAAAACTAGCTAAAATCATTGAAAACACTACATTGTAAGGGTTTATAGCAATATGTTAAGTAAAAACTACTTGTATATATACAATTTAACGCTACAGTTACAAGAAACAATGAAAACGCTTGCAATATACCGTTATATTATAATAAATAACCTCTTACTCTTTATTTAATAGCTTAACTGTAATGTAACCTACTTATCTTTACAAATTATTCTAAAAAAAGTAGGATTTTATACTTCAAGTTGTAGGAAAACAGCTTTTTTTGTTTTTTTTTTAGAGATCCACTGATAACTAGCTAAAATCATTGAAAACACTACATTTTATGGGTTGATAGCAATCTGATCAGTAAAACTACATGTTATATATACAATAACGCTACAGTTTACAAGGAAAAACTATGAAAAACGCTTGCAATATTACCGTTATATCACAATAAAATAACCTATTACTCTTCTATTTTTAGCTTAATGTAATGTAAGCTTTCTTAATAGGTGCAACTTATTCTAAAAAGAGGATTTTATACTTCAAATTGTAGGAAAACAGACTTAGATATAACGGATAACTAGCTAAAATCATTGGAAACACTACATTTTATGGCTTTATAGCAATAATATAAGTTAAAACTACTTGTATTTATACAATAACGCTACAGTTTAGAAGAAAACTAGAAAAAACGCTTGCAATATACGTTATATCACAATAAATAACCTCTTACTCTGCTATTTAATAGCTTAATGTAATGTAGCTACATTATAGGTGCAAATTATTCTAACAAGAGGCTTTTATACTTTCAATTGTAGGCAACCAGCTATATATCACCGATAATAGCTAATATCATGAAAACACAAAACATTTATGGGTTATAGCAATATGATAAGAAAACTACTGTATAATATACAATAACGCTTACAGTTTACAAGAAACTATGAAAAAAAAAACGCTTGCAATATACCGTGATATTCACGATAAATAACCTCGTACTCCAACCTATTTAATGCTTAATGTAATGTAAGCTACTTATTAGGTGCAAAATTATTCTAAAAAAAAGATTTATACTTCAATTTGAGGGGAAAACAGCTATAACAATGATAACTAGCTACAATCCATTGAAAACACTACCCCCCATTTATGGCTTATAGCAATAATATAAGTTTAAAAACTACTTGTATTACAATAACGCTACAGTTTAGAAGAAACTATGAAAAACGCTCTGCAATATACCGTATATCACCAATAAATAACCTCTTATCTGCTATTTAATAGCTTAATGTAATGTAGCTACTTATAGGGGAAATTATTCTAAACAAGAGGATTTTATACTTCAATTTGAGGGCAAAACAGCTAGATATCACCGATTAATAGTAAGATCATTTAAAACACTACATTTTATGGTTTATAGCAATAGGATAAATAAAAACTACTTGTATAATCCAAATAACGCTTACCAGGTTTACAAGAAACAATGAAAACGCTTGCAATATACGTATATCACAAGACATAACCTCTTACTCTTCTATTTAATAGCTTAATGTTATGTACGCTGACTTATATTTTGCAAATTATTCTAAAAAAAGGTTTTTATCGTTTCCCCCCCCAAATTTGTAGGAAAAAAGATATATATATCTTATAACTTAAGTAAAATCATTGAAAACACGACAATTTTATGGGTTTTATAGCAATATAATAAGTAAAACTTACTTTATATATCAAATACCGCCTACAGTTAACGAAATATGAAAAACGCTTGCAAATACCGTTATATCACCCCAATAAATAACCTCTTACTCTTCTATTTAATAGCGTAATGTAATGTAAGCTACTTATAGGTGCAAATTATTCTAAAAGAGGATTTTATACTTCAATTTGTAGAAAAAAGCTTATATACACCGATTAATAGGTAATATCATAGAAAACACTACATTTTATGGGTTTATAGCAATCTGATAAGTAAAAATACGTGTATTATAATAACAATAACGCTACAGTTTACAAGAAACTATGAAAACGCTTGATATATACCGTTATATCAGAATAAATAACCTCGTATCTTCTATTTAATAGCTTAAATGTAATGTAAGCTATTATAGGTGCAAATTTTATAAAAAGAGTGATTTTTTTTTACTTCAATTGTAGGAAAACAGCTGTTATTACTATCACTGATAAAAACTAGCTATTATCATGAAAACACTACAGTTTTATGGGTTTCTAGCAATATGATAAGTAAAACTACATTTATATCTACAATAAGCTACAGTTTACAAGAAACTATGATAAAGCTTGCAATATACCGTATATCAGAATAAATAACCCATTACTCTGATATTTATTAGCTTAGTAATGTAAGCTTTTATAGGTGCAAATTATTCTACAAAGAGGATTTGAATACATCAATTGTAGGAAAACAGATATATAATCACCGATAACTAGCTAAAATCATTGAAAATACTACATTTCTGGGTTTATAGCAATATGATAAGTAAAACTACAGGTATATAACACAACGCTACAGTTACAAGAAAAAATGAAAAACGCTGCAATATACCCATTATATTACAATAAATAAACCTTCTTACTCTTCTAGTTAATAGCTAATGTAATGTAAGTACTTATATTGCAAATTATTTCTAGAAAAAGGATATTTTTATACTTTCAATTTGTAGGAAAAAAGATATATATCACTGATAACTAGCTAAAATCATTGGAAAACAACTACAGTTTATGGGTTTATAATCAATTAATAAGTGTAAAACTACTGGTATATATACAATAAACGCTACAGTTTACAAGAAACTATGAAAAACGCTTGCCAATATACCGTTATATCACACTAAATAACCTCTTACTCTTCTATTTTAATAGCTTAATGTAATGTAAGCTACTTATAGTGTGCAATTATTCTAAAAAGAGGGTTTATACTTCACTTTGTAGGAAAACAGCTATACATCACGGATAACTAGCTATTATCCATTGAAAACACTACATTTTATGGGGTTATAGCCAATAGGATAAGTAACAAACAACATGTATATCTACATAACGCTACACGTTTACAAGAAACAATTGAAAAAACGCTTGCAATCTACCGTTATATCAGGATTAAATAAACCTCTACTCTTCGATTTAATAGCTTAATGTAATGTAAGCTACTTATAGGTGCAAAATTATTCTAAAAAGAGGATTTTATACTTCACTTGTAGGAAAACAGCTACTATATCACCGATAACTAGCTAAAATCATTGAAAATACTACATTTTATGGGTTTATAGCAATATGATAAGTTAAACTACTTGTATATATGCAAAACGCTACAAGTTTACAAGAAAAAATGAAAACGCTTGCAATAACCATTTATATCACAAGATATACCCTCTTACTCTTCTATTTAAGCTTAATGTAATGTAGCTACTTTATAGGTGCAAATTTTTAAAAAGAGGATTTTATACTGCAATTTGTAGGAAAACAGCTAGTATATCACCGATAAATAAGCTAATATCATGAAAACACTACATTTTATGGCTTATAGCAATATGATAAAGTAAAACTACTGTATATATACAATAACAATACAGTTTTACAAGAAACTCATGAAAACGCTTGGAATATACCGTTATATCAATATATATTAACCTCTTACTCTTTATTTATTACTTAATGTAATGTAAAGTAATTATAGGTGCAAAATTTATTATAAAAAGAGGATTTTATACTTCAATCCGTAGGAAAACAGCATAAATCACCGATAAAATAGCTAATATCAGTGAAAACACTACATTTTAGGGTTTATAGCAATATGATAAGTCAAAACTACATGTATACTACAATAACGCTACAGTTTAAAGGAAACTATGAAAAAACGCTTGCAATATTACCGTTGATTATCACAATAAATAACCTCTTACTATGACATTTAATAGCTTACTGTAATGTAGCTAATCTATAGGTGCAAATTATTCTAAAAGAGAATTTTATACTTCAATTTGTAGGAAAACGCTAGATATCACTGATAACTAGCTTAAAATCATTGAAAACACTTACATTTTATGGCTGTATAGCAATAAATATAGTAAATACTTGTATTTATACAATAACGCTACAGTTAGAGAAACTTATGAAAAACGCTTGCAATATACCGTTATATCACAATAAATAACCTCTTACTCTGCTATTTAATAGCTTAATGTAATGTTAAGCCTAGCATATAGGTGCAAATTATTCTAAACAAGAGGATTTTTATACTTCAATTTGTAGGCAAAACAGCTATTATATCACCTATTTAATAAGCTAATATCATTGAAAACACAACATTTTATGGAGTTTATAGCAATAGATAAGTAAAACTATTGTATATATACAATAAACGCTACCAGTTTACAAGAAACTAGAAAAACGCTGCAAATATACCGTTATATCACATAAATACCTCGACTCTTCTAGTAATAGATGTAAGGTAATGTAAGCACTTATCGGTGCAATTATTCTAAAAAAAAGATTTATACTTCAATTTAGTAGGAAAAACAGCTTTTATATCACTGATAACTAGCTAAAAAAAATCATTGAAAACACTACATTTTATGGCTTTTAGCAATAATATAGTAAAACTACTTGTATTTATACAATAACGCTACAGTTTAGAGAAACTATGAAAAAAACTCGCTTGCAATATACCGATATTCACATAAATAAACTCTTACTCCGCTATTTAATAGGGAGGAATGTAATGTAAGCTACTTTAGGTGCAAATTATCTAACAAGAGGATTTTATACTTCAATTTGTGGCAAAAAGCCTAGATATCACCGATTAATGGCTATAATATAATTTAAAACAATAATTTTATGGGGTTTATAGCATATGATAAATTAAAACTATGTATATAACAATAACGTCCCCCCCCCCCCCCCCCCCCCCCCCCCCCCCCCCCCCCCCCCCCCCTACAGTTACAGAAACATGAAAAAGCTTGCAATATACGGTTATATCACAATAAATAACTCTTACTCTTCTATTAAAGCTTAATGTAATGTAAGCTACTTATATTGCCAATTATTCTAAAAAAAAAAAAAAAAAAAAAAAAAAAAAAAAGGATTGTATATTCAAATTTGTAGGAAAACAGCTAGTATATATCTGATTAAAACTAGCTAAAATCATTGAAAACACTCCATTTTTAGGGTTTATAGCATAAATAAGTAAAAACTACTTTGTATATATACAATAACGCTACAGTTTTTAGAAGGAAAAATATGAAAAAACGCTTGCAATTATACAGTTATATCACAATCAAATAACCTCTTACTCTTCTATTTAATAGCTAATGTAATGTAAGCTTACGTATAGGTGCAAATTATTCTAAACAGAGGATTTTATACCTTCAATTTGTAGGGAAAACAGCTATTATCACCGATAACTAGTTAATATCATTGAAAACACTACATTGATGGTTTATAGCAATCTGATAAGTAAAAAACTACTGTATATATACCAATAACGCTACAGGTTTTTACAAGAAAAATATGAAAAACGCTTGCTATATACGTTATATCCGAATAAAATAACCTCGTTACTCTTCATTTAATAGCTTAATGTAATGTAAAAGAGACTTATAGGTGCAAATTATTCAAAAAAAAAAAAATGATACTTCAATTTGTAGGAAAACTTCTTATATATCACTGATAACTAGCTTAAAATCATTGAAAAAACTACATTTAAGGGTTTATAGCAATATGTTAAAGTAAAAAACTACTTGTATATCTATACAATAACGCTACAATTACAAGAAAAACTATGAAAAACGCATTGAAATATACGTTATATCACAATAAAATTTCCTCCTACTCTTCTATTTATAGCTTAATGTAATGTAAGCTACTTATAGGTGCAATATCTAAAAAAAGGAGGTATACTTAATTTGAGGTAAACAGCTATATATCACCGATAATTAAGCTAATATAATGAAAAACATACATTTTATGGGTTTATGCAAATGATCAGCGTAAAACTACTTGTATATATACAATAAAGCTACAGTTTACAAGAAACTATGAAAAACGCTTGCAATTATATCAAAAAATAACTCTTACTCTTCTATTTATTAGCTTAATGTAATGCTACTATAGGTGCAAATTATTCTAAAAGAGATTTTACTTCAATTTGTAGGAAAACAGCTATATTCACAGTAATAGCTAATATCATTGAAAACACTACATTTTATGTTTATACAATATAATAATTAACTACTTGCTATATACAATAACGCTACAGTTTAAAGAAACTATGAAAACGCATGCATATACCGTTATATCAAAATAATATACCTCTACTCTTCTATTTAAAGCTAATTAATGTAAGCTATATAGGTGCAAATATTCTAAAAAGGATTTTATACTTCATTTGTAGGAAACAGCTATAACCGATAAGTTAATATCATTAAAACCAACTTTGTTTTATAGCATAATAATAAAACTACTTGTATATCAATAGCAATTATACAAAAATGAAAAACTTCAATTTTACGTAAATACATAATAACCCTATATCTTTTAATAACTTAATGAAATACATTATTATAGCAATATTATAAAAAAATTGTATATATACAATTAGGAAAAGTTAAAAACATGAAAACTTGCAATATACATTATATCACAATAAATAACCTTTACTTCTATTAATAAGCTTAATGTAATGTAAGCTATTTAGGTGCAAATTATCTAAAAAGGAATTTTTACTTCAATTTGTAGGAAAACAGCTTATATCTCATTAATAGCTTAATATCATTGAAAACACTACATTTTATGGTTTAAAAGCAATTATAGTAAAACTACTTGTAATATACAATAACGCTACAGTTTAAAGAAACTATGAAAAACGCTTGCAATTACGGTTATATCAAATAAATAACCTCTACTCTTCTATTTAATAGCTTAATGTAATGTAAAGCTAACTAATAACGTTGCAAATTATTCTAAAAAAGATTTTATACTTCAATTGTAGAAACAGCTATATATCACCGATAACTAGCTAATTCATTGAAAACACTACATTTTATGGGTTTATAGCAATCTGATAAAAAACTACTTGTTTTTATATACAATAACGCTACAGTTTCAAAAACTAGAAAAACGCTGCATAACCGTTATATCAGAATAAATAAACCCCGTACTCTTTTTTAAAAGCTTATGTAATGTAAAATACTTATAGGGGCAAATTTTCTAAAAAAAAAAAATTTTTATTAATTTGTAGGTAACAGCATTATCCCGATAACTAGCTAAAACATTTAAAAACATACTTTTTATGGCTTTTATAGCAATAAAAAGTAAAACTACTTGTATATATACAATAACGCTACAGTTACAAAAACAATGAAAAAAACATGCAATTACCCTTATATCAAATAAAAAAACCTCTTATTCTTTTATTTTAAAAGCTTAAAGTAATGTAAGCTACTTATATATGAAAAAATTCTAAAAAAAGGTTTTATACTTTATTTGTAGGAAAATTCTAATACACTATAACTAGCTAAAAACTTTAAAAAATACATTTTTTGGGTTTTAGCAATATGTAAGGAAAAAACGTATAATACAAAAAACGCTAAATTTAAAAAAAAACTATGAAAAAAAGCTGGAATATACCGTTATATCACAATAAAATTTCCTCTTTTCCCCTATTTATTAGCTTTAAAGTAAAGTAAGCACTTATAGGGCAAATTATTCTAAAAAAAGGATGGTATACTTTAATTTTTTAGGAAAACAGCTATAATCACCCATAATTAGCTAAATAATTGAAACACTACATTTTATGGGGTTTTTAGAAAAATGATAAATAAAACTATTTTATAATACAAAAAAGCTACAGTTTACAAGAAACAATGAAAAAAAGTTGAATAACCATTTTTCCAATAAAACCTCTATCTTCTATTTAATAGCTTAAGTAAAGTAAGACTTATATTTGCAAATATTTAAAAAAAGGTTTTACACATCTATTTGTAGGGGAAAAAAGTATATTCACTGATAACTAAATAAAATCATTGAAAAAACTTTCATTTTTATGGGTTTATATCAATATAAAATAAAAATATGGTATATTTTACAAAAACGCTACAATTTTGAAGAAACTATGAAAAAAACCCTTTCAATATACCGTTAATAACAATAAATAACCTCTTTCTCTTTTTATTTTTTGCTTAATGTAATTAAGCACTTTAGGTGCAAATTTTACTAAAAAAAGGATTTTTTTTCTTCAATTTGTAGGGAAAAAAAGCTTATATCACTGATAATACTATTTCATTGAAAAACTAAAATTTTTTGGCTTAATAGCAAATAATGTAAAATACTTGTTATTACAATAAAAGCTACAGTTTTGAAGAAACTAGAAAAAAAGCTTTCAATATACCGTTTATCACAATAAAAACCTTTACTTTTATTTATTAGCTTTAAAGTAATGTAAACTATTATAGGGGCAAATTTTTCTAAAAAGAGGATTTTATACTTCAATTTTTTAGGAAACATTTTATATCACCGATAAAAAGTAATATCATTTAAAAAAATACATTTTTTGGGGTTTATAGCAAAATAAAAATAAAACTACTTGTAAATCAATAACCTACAGTTTTTCCAGAAAATATAAAAACGCAGCAATATACGTTTATCACAATAAATAACCTCCCATTTCTATTTTAAAAGCTTAAAAGTAAGTAAGCTACTTAAGGTGCAAAATTTTTCTAAAAAAAGGGGGGTTTTTCTTCAATTTGTAGGGAAAAAAGCTATATATCACCGATTAAAAGCTTTTTTTAATT
>JACEEZ010013481.1:0-11999 GCA_016584305.1 Chionoecetes opilio | reverse complement strand
TTCGGGTTTAAATTGACAAAGGGTTTTTTGTTTTTTTTTCCCCCCCCCCCCCCCCCGGGTTTCCAAAAAAAGGGGGTTTGTCCTCCCTTTTTTTTTTTTTTCAAACTTCCGGGTTTTTTAAAAAAAGTTGTGGGGCGTCCCGGGCCAGGTGTGCCCCCCTGCCCGCTTCCCCTCGTATTGTTTACATTTGGGCACACGACCTCAGGGTTTCACCTGCCCCGCCTCCGTCGTCCCCTGACTCCCATGCCCCTGGTGCGGGAATCTCTGAGCTATTGAACATTTTTCTGCTGCCCCCCGCCAGGTGGCAAGCATGCTCGCGGACGTAAAAGTCCCGGCGGGGTATTTTGATATTGGCGGTTGCCGGACAAAATTACTAGAGTGGGTAAACGCGGGGTGGTTAGGGCATAGAATGTTGCTTTCCCCGGGCCCAGTGCTCCCCCCTATTAGTCCGGGAAAACGTTTTTTGTTTTCTGTATTTACTTTTTTTTTTTTTTTTAACCCACTCAGAGGGGGGACATTCATAACTCGCACTTGAAAACTGGGCAAGGGCCAGACCCCTATCTCCCGATTAAAGGGGTTTTCTGTATATAAACGATATATATATATGTGTTTATTGTAGTGTTTTTTTATATCATAGACTGTTGAAGCCCAAATCCGTATTTTTTCCACAAACCCGCACGACACACCCTACATTTTTTTTTTAAACTTTTTAACTTTTCTGCGATCGAAACAGCGATGTTTGCGTTTTCCCCCTTCTTTTTTTCGCCGAATCCATGAGGGGGAAACAGCAGCAGTTTTTTAAAAATTTACGGAAAATAAATGAGAAGGGAATCCCTTTTTGCTGTCGAAAGCTGAGCATACAGATTTTCTGGGATCTTTGTGATTCAAAAAAAACGCGCCCCCCCGAAAACAGGGGCACCCCCAACCCTGGAAATTTGAAACTGCGCTCCGAAATTCATGCCGGAAAAATTGAGGGAACGAATATTGATTGCCGGATTAGTGAGGGTCAACCTGTATATTATATATATAATAGAGAGAGAGAGAGAGAGAAGAGAGAAGAGAGATTTTTACAAACAAAGAATGGCCCAAAGGGTCAAAAAAAAAGAACAACAAAAAAACCCCCATGCCAGCCCCATAAAAAAGACGTAAAAAAAAAGAAAGGGGAAAAAAGAATATAGAAATGGGGGGGCCCTTTTTGTTCGGGAGGGGGGCTTGTCACCTCTCTTGAAAAATTTAAGTAAGAAAGGGGGAAAAAAAAAACGGAATGCCCCCCCCTCTTTTCCCCCCCCGCGTAAAAAAAAAAAAAAAAAAAAAAAAAAAAATTTTTTTGGGGAAAAAAATAAATTTAAAAAAAAAAAAAAAAAAAAAAAAAAAAAAAAAAATTTAAAAAGGGAAAATATTAAAACCCAAAAAAAAAAAAAAAAATTTTAAAAAAAAAAAAAAATTTTTAATTAAAAAAAAAAAAAAAAAAAAAATTTTAAAAAATTTTTTAAAAAAAAATTTAAAAAAAAAAAAAAAAAAAAAAAAAAAAAAAAAAAAAAAAAAAAAAAAAAAAAAAAAAAAAAAAAAAAAAAAAAAAAAAAAATAAAACCCCAAAAAAAAAAAAAAAAAAAAAAAAGGGGGGGGAAAAAAAAAAAAAAAAAGAAGCAAAAAAAAGCCCGTTTTTTGGGGTGCCGGGGACCCCAAAAAGAAGACAGTAAATAAAATAAAAAAGGGGAAACAGAAAATAAATTTATAGAAATGGGGGGGCCCAAATTTTCGTTGGGGAGGGGGTCTTGTCACCCTCTCTTGAAAAAATTTTAAGTCATGGGAAGGGGGAAAAATTGAAACAGGAATAAGTACCCCCCATTTTTGCGTTTGTTTTTATCCCCAAGGCATAGCGCTAAACTCGGGGACGCGGAAATTCGGGTTTAAAAACCCCTTTAAAAAAATGCTTATTTGTCCGGTGCGAGGCGTAGTACCATTTTTTACGGGTTTAAGACTCAGTTTTCCCCCAAGAAATACCCTAAAAAATACTGGGGGTTTTCCAAGACAATGTTGTAGTACCCCCCAAATTTACTTACCTTTTTACATGTATCTCAAATACCATAAGACATTCAAATCAACTACTTAATCTGTCCTCATGTGGTATGTTTACATTCCCCCTTTTGGCGCAATTGCCCGGTTTGGCCCCAACAGCCCCACTATGGGATGCTAGTGTTGGTACCCTTTTTAACCACTAGGCTGTCACACGTTTTCTTAAGTTTTTTTCAGTTCGGGAAAATTATCCCCCCCAGGCGAATTCATAAAAACGATTTACAAATACTATCGCATACAAGCTAAAAGTTATACGTTTTACCCCAAAAGAAAAGGGAAAAACAGCCCAAACAGAAAGGGCACATTTTGGGTCACCGCTTTGGGGGAAGCGGTGGCCGAGTGGTCCGCGCGAGCACCTGGCTGGGGGGCGGGCCCACGACGACAGTGGCCGTTTCGGGTGTAAACAAAAGGGAAATTTCCTGCCCTGTAAACAGGGAAAAACTCACGTTACTAAAACTCTTTTTTTAGGGCTGGGAAAGTGATTTAGGGGTTATCTGTCAACTATGTCCCCTGGTGTTGGACTTGGATCTATTCCTCGTTTCAAATTGGGAAAAATGTAAGGAAATAAGGAAATAAAATCCCTATAAAAATATCGCGGCACAAAAGGAAGGACATCACGACTTGCTTTGGGGGCGACCTCCGGGGTTATTATGCACAGTGATATATACCACTACCTTTTGAGCTTGAAAAGTATATTAATCACTTACCCCGGGCACAAAATTTTTAAAGATATTTAATTCGCACGCACTGAAATTTAAAACCAGCTTAAACATTGAAAACGTTAAATAATATTATTTTCGCTTTTAAACTACTACTGGGTTTGAGAGGAACTGTGACTGTTGGGGTGCGGGAAAACGAAGGGCCCTCTGAGGGAAAACCCGCCCAGTCGCCCCTTTCACAATCAGTGGGGTATTTAGGGGGGGCGCGTTGTTATAACCCCCATTGAGAAAGAATTTTTTTTTCTTAACGTTTTGCCCGGGGGTAAAATTTATTTATCAGAAAACGAAAAATATCCCAAAGGGAAAAAACATCCAATTTTGCCCTTTTACTAATGCAGCCCCTTAATCTTATAAAAATCCTGCCCGCGCCACCACGGGCGAGGGCCAACCATTACAGCCCTCGGACAGGGCCAACCCCCCCCCCTTTAAGGCACTACCAAAAGGGGCTATAGGGACAAAAAAAAAAAAAATGTACGAAAAACAGCCGAAAGTTTGGGGGAAAGGGAAAAATTTAGGACTCAGCGGGAAAACCCAGGATCGCAAAAACCGGCCCTACGTGGCACTCGGGGGGGGGTACTGTAGAGTTTTTCCCCCGGGCACCAGTGAAGGGGAAAGAAAGGGGTGGAAGAAATTGGGGTTAAAAACCCTTTCATTTGAAAATGGACAGAATTGGAATGAGAAAAGAGTAGAAAGCTTTGTGCAGCGAGGCAGCGGGAGGGGGGGAGGCAAAGTAGTTTTGGAAGTTTTAAGGGGTAGTGAGCATGAAGATAACTATAAAAAATTCAAGAGAAAAACATTGCGATGGGGTTTTTTAAAAATTTAAAAGAGTCACTCAAAATAGGGGGGGGGTTGAAAGAGAAAGGAAAAAATTTTTTTATTCTAAAACCCGGTTTAAAAGGGGGCTGTATGAGTGGATTTTCCCCAAAACCCCCTGAGACAAACTCAAAACATTGGGGCAGATAAAACCCCTTTTACAGAGAAAGAACGGGAGGGAGGGAAAAAAAAGGACGCAGTGGAAAAAGGGCACCCAACTTCTATGAAGCTTTTTTTAGCAAGAATGAATGGGGAGATTTTCCCGCCCTTTGATTTTTTGTATGGAAGCCAAGAATGTTCATTGTAGTAGAGGAAGCAGTTGAGTGCATTGAAAAAGAGAGGTTTGTTGTTTTGGGGGGTTTTGGGCAAGTAAATGGTAAAAAATTGGGTTTTTTAAAGGGTTGAACAAAAAAAAAGGGTTTTCTTTGCCCCAATCAAAAAATTTTAGAGGGGGAATCAAAGTTAAAAACCCCTCAATGGCCCCCTCTCAGTGAGTCCTTAGTTCCTGTTTTAGTTGGACGTCTAATTTAACGACGTTGAAAAATGAAAGGGGAAATCCTCACCATAGGGGGTGGTAGGGGATTAAATTTGACTGGGGAAAATCATTAATTGGGGGGGAAAAAAAATTTTGGGGGGGAAAAAAAAGTGGGGGGATTGGGCGAACCCTGAGGAACACCCCATTGATAGACTTAGGAGAAGAAACAATGTCTGTCTAATGTAGTGCAAAATAACGGTTTTGAAAGGAAAATTAAGATGAAAAGGTTTCAGAGAGAGGGATAGAAACCCGAATGAGGGTAGTTTTGAAAAATTTTAAAAATTTTTGCAGACTCTAACAAAAGCTTTTGATGTGAAAAGGCAAAAACAAAATTTTCACCGAAACCCCTAAGGGGATGACCGTTTAAGTAGGAAGCAAGAAGATCCCCCCTGTACAAAAACCCGTACTGACAATCTCTAAAAAGTTTGGGGGCAGATAGATTTTAAAAAATTTTTTATTAAGTATAGATTTTAAAGCTTTAAAAAGGCGGGAAGTCAAAGCTATAGGCGGGGATTTTTAAAAACTTAAAACGGTCAGCCTTTTTTGGGAACAGGTTGAATGTGAGTAAACTTTCAGCAAGAAGGAAAGGTGGAAGTAGATAAAAAAAGACGGAAAATTTTTACCAGGCGGGGTGAAGCGCAGAAGAACATTTTTTTTTGAGAACAATAGGGGGACTCTATACCGGGCCCCACTGGGCCCTCCCTTATGCTGTTGCTATAAGGTGAAAGGAGACACGCCTTTATTTGATGCGTTTAATACCTAGTGAAAACCCGCGCTGTGGTCAACCGGTCCTGAAACGGGAAAACACAGAGGGCCGGGGGAACCCCTTGGGGGTCGGCGGAACAGTACAACCCCCCGCCTTTGATTACCACTTAGGTTTTAAACCCTATTCTTATAAAGCCCTTAAGCTAATCACACAAATGTGCTAATCACCCCCACACATCGCTGGGCCAACCTCCTGTGTCCACGCTAATTCTTCTTGGCAGGGAACCCAAAGGGTTTTCATCATCAAAATACAATCAAAATATGAATTAACGTAAAATAAAATACTACAAAAATAATATTATAATACTAAAATACAACATAATGCTAATTATAAAACAGAGAAATTAAAGTGTTGACCAAGTTGTGGGCTTGGTCAGTGCATGAGAGGTCACTTGTCTTTTTAGCCTATAAAACTTTAAACTACTTTTGTTTTATGAGTTTTCAAGAAGTATAAATTTACCCCAGAACTTTACTTGTGAAAAATAAGGTCCGAAAATTTAAAAACACAACTTATTTTGCTTTCGGAGAACGTTTCTAAAAAAATACCTATGGAAATTGCAACAGGAAGCCTTACTATGCTGCTACGCATCATCTCCGACGAGAAGCCTTAATTTTTCCTCAAAACTGATTGTAAATGACTGAAAGGATTTTATTTGAATTTTACCCTAATCGTCCACTGAGTAGACAGGGACGGGAAATTTTGCAAAACACTCAAAAGGGTAGTCGCTTGTTGACACCTACAAATAAAATGTGGAGTTTTCCTGAGAGGAATTTACTGAACCATTTATCGAAGCCGCTACATGAGGTAGCCAGTCCTCCCAAAGAGTCATGAAACTCGCCGCATAAGGCAAAGGGACACAAAAAATTTTCTTATTAGCCTTTCTACTAACCCTTTTGCTCGCAGGGTGATAGCAGTAATAAAAGTTTGCTTAATTTGAACTGCTCCAGATTTATGAAAATTTTGATTAAAAATTCAGGGCCATTATTTTTAAAACACCTTAGGGTTGTGTGGGGGAAAATTAAAATTTGAAACTAGAGCATGAGCAACAGTTATAGCAGACTTGTTGGGAAAGGGGGAACTAGAACCCAAAAACGTGTGAAGTACTACACAACTAGTACATATGGTGCCCCTGATGATTGGGGAAGCGCAAAAAGTCGATGCCTAGGGTGAAAAAGGGCGGCTCAGGTAACATTTTCAAAAAGGAGCAGTTCTCGTATACCCTTTGGTTTGTGCCATGAACGAAAATTGGTTACATGGTTTCTCTGACGTGCCAGGGTGGGCCCAAAAAAAAACTTACGACGGCAGCGGACGGTTCTGTCTGACCGGATGTCCTGCTTGAGACTTCTGAATGATTTTTTAAAGCTTTTTCCACTAGAGGGTGGGAATAACTAGTTGGAAACCGTTTCTCGCCCATGGACCTTACGACAAAGAACTTCCTCAATATTGAAAAGAAAAGGGGAAACGAAATTTTAGGCAAAAAGATTAATCCCCAACTCTAGTGAAAAAAAATTACTTTTGACCACACGGGTTTTGGGCGTTGACATTGATAAGTCTTGTAGAAAAAAATTTTTGAATGTCTGGAGCACTGCTAGGGAATGTTCGTAAAAGTGCGTCTGCAACATGATTTTTTTCCCCGGGTAAATTTTTAGTAGGATAAATTCCTGAAGGGTGATACCCGGGGCCACACCCCCAAAAAGGTTTTTTCCCCTTTTAAAGAGTTTTAAACACCGTAGTGTGATCCGTTGAACTGAAAGGGGAAAAACCATAGATAATTTCCAAAAAGTGCTTAAGAGCCCACACCACAGCTAGAGCTTAAAGGTGTTTTACTAAACCCGTAACTTACATCTTAAAGCATCTACGGCATATGCAACAAATGAGGGCGTTTCCCTTTCAATTTTTCATCAAACCGCTCCCACGCCTAACCCGAAGCTTCTGTCACAAGGGAAAGGATAGGTGTCGGGAAAATGTAAGAAGGGCGCAATGTAAGTGCCTGTTAAAAGTATCAAAACTTTGTTTTTGGGGACCATTCCACCGAAAGGAATCCTTTTAAGATCGTGTCAGAGGACTAGAAATCAAGCATAGTTCTTCAAAAAGGCCATAGTAACCCCAAAACCCAAGGAAAGACCGTACCTTTTCGGTGGTGGTAGGGGTGGGAAATTTTTGACGGCTTTTTTTTTAAAAACCCAACGTGTGGATTCCACCTTTGTCGACAGCATGGCCTAAAAAGAAACGTGACTTGAAAAAACTGCATTTGCGCACTTTAAATTTTTAAGGCCGCCTCGAAATTTTTCTAAAACCAAAAGGGGAAAGTTTCTCAAAGTGACGGGAAAGCTTTGGGACAAGTATGAGGTGTCCATGTAGGAACAAACCATCACCTATGATGCCGTGAAAAAAGTTGTTTATAGACTTTGGGCATGTAAAGGTGAGTTCCTAAAAACCCTAGGACATCTCAACCATTCATAATGACATTATTTGTGGAAAGGCAGTTATTTCCCGAATTTCTCTTCTAACGGAATCGCCAAAAAACCAGACTTGGGGCCAAAAAGGGAAAAAACTGTTTCCCCCTTTCCCCTATAGACTGCAAAAGGTCTCTCAAAACGGGGAGTGGATAGTGATCCGGTACGTTAAATTGTTAACTTCCCTGAAGTCGGCACAGGCCGATAAGTCCCACATTTTCTTCCCCCAATAACAAAGGGGATTTTCCAAGGAAATAAGACTCCTGTTTTTTCCCTTTCCCCACCATGTCCCTTATCATGCCCTGTACCAACTTTTTGGTATGGGGCATACGATAAGAGGTACTACAAGGGCTGTGCACGGGTTTTGGAGCACAATGTTAGGTGATTTTGTCTTTTACTCCAAGGGGGCCCCAGGAAAGGCAAGACAGGCCTGTGTGTCGAAAGCAAGCGAGAAGTCAGGGTTAGCCTCAGGAAAATCCAATCCTGTCGTAAGGTGTTAGTCTGACATGTTCCCTGGTCCTCACTACATTAGTCTTTGAGAGACTGCTCAAGAAAGTGGAAAATCCTCAAGTCAAACTTTTTGTCTCTCAAAACTGCATAACAAAACACCATTTTTAGAGTTTTTAAGGGGACCCTGTAAAATTTTTTAAAATGCGTCGCTTATGTGGGTCATCGCGTACCGCGGAAAAAGCGTTCCCTTAAGCGCTAAAAGCTTTCACGGTAGTGGGCAGGTATAGAACCAAATAAAATGCCGACAGGAGCCCCCCCTTGGCTCACCCAAGTCGAAAGAACTCGGGAGCCAAAATTTTTGGTTCCTAGACCAATGGGACACCAACAAAACTGCAGGGGGGAAATGAACGTTTGTTTCCCCATATAAAGCATCTGGCCTATACTAGCAGAACGGCTTGCGGGCGCTGTTTTTTAAAAAACAGAGGGTTATTAAGCAAGGGGTGGACTGTTTGTGGGAAGAGAACACCATCTAATGAAAATTTCTTGGTGTGTGAATTACTCAATGTGATGGTAGCAATGATTTAAAAACCCCAAAAAACCTCACTTTTAAAACAAAAATTGGGGTTACATAAAATGTATGTTTTAAAACTTTAGAATTGGAGCAAGGCATGGGAAGGGGCAAGCCCATCCCTCTAGTTGGACCTTGACACTTTGTAAGGGCGTAAGGGTAACAAGGAAAATTTATGACTTGTTTTAAAATTTTCATAAGCCACTCACTAAGAATTTACTGAAGCACCTGTGTCCACCCAAGAGCAAAAGAACTGTCTCGATGAAACACTGAATTTCATATAAAAGACAAGCAGCTATAATGACGGGGCTATGCAAAGCTGTGTCTGTGACTTTTTTGGGCTGAAAATAATCTGGGTTTTTTTTGAACCCTGCGCGAATCTTCCCCCCCGCTGAATCCATTTCCTTACCCCTGCATCGTCTGAGTCGCCTTCAACCCGGGAACCAAACCCAAAATTCCCTTTTTGAAAGGTTTCCACGCTCTGAATTACCAAAATTTTGGCGGGGGGCAAAAAATTCATAAAGGTGTTTTGGGCGTGCAGGAATGCAAACCGTGCTGGCGAGGGAAAAAAGGGAATTTGTCTCTGTTGAGCAAATGATTTGTCTTTCTGAACAATTTTGTTTTTCCCCTTTTTTTGTAGCAGTGATTACAGTATACCTTGCTTTCCCCAATTAACACTGCTTGGGTGCGCAGTAGAAAACCCCGGGCTGGAGGGGGGAAGAGGTGGTGGGGTTTGGGGGGGGTAAGGATGAAGACTTTGAGATTCTCTCGACACCGGGGGCCATCGACTCTTAGTGAAAAAGGACTTTAGACATTCAGTAGTCTTAGTGATTTAGTAAGAAAATTTTAGAAGGTTTACCTGGGTTTAAAAACAAGAGATGAAGCATAGACTTTTTTTGTTGATCATAAAGGTGATATAAAACTGAAATTCTAGAATCAGTTTTTAAAAATTTTCTACTGACAGCTGGCCACTTTCAAACCCTTGGCTAGATTTTAAAACCTCCATAGCTTCTGAAGCTATATTGCACACGTGCCACCCCTTTAAAATCCACCTACCCCAAATGTGTGGTAATGTTCAGCATACTAAAAGCCACTGCAAGGAGTCATTATGCTCAGCCCCCCCAAATACTTCAAAAAATTCCTCCCAAAAAATCTACTAATTTCAACTTTTTTCCATCCAGCCTGACGTCCATCATGCGTAGCTAATGACCCAGGCTTCAATGGGTCTAAAAAAGAAAAACTTTTCACTTCCCGAAGCTACATTACTATTTTGCTGACATCTTATACTGTTGTATAAAAGACAGTGTTGGGGGGGATCTTTTTCCCCCGAAAATCAGTTTTGGAAATCCTGGGGGAGAATTTAAAATTGGCACGATTGAGTACCCTATTTGGTAAAATAGGTGTACTTGTGGGGGAAGTAGGGGGAAATAGTATAGTGGTGTGAAGCGTTTGTTTCGAGCTGCTCCTAAGTTATCTGAGAAAGGAAAAATAACAGAAAAGGCCACTCCTCAAAGACATTTGCTAATACAATTAGCAAAATGACCTCTCCTAACTACACGAGCCCTCACCTAATTGAAAACACCGTTTTCCACTTATAAAAAACCCAACCGCCCCTTTCAAATTTAGTCTAGAAGAGTTAACCTTATGTACCACGGCGCATCGAAAAACGGACTTTTTTTAAGGGTACTGTTCCCAAAAACTTATAAACTAAAAAAAATATAGGTTCCACTAAAATCTCTTTACTTGTAACTTAAATCACAGAACACCGATCTACCCCCACTGTTATATACTTGTCTGTGTTGGGTTGTGAAAAAAGCCTGGTTTGTTTACAAAAGTGTCTTTAACCCACGTTAATCACTTTAAAAAAAACACTTAAACCTTTAACCCACTCAACAGGTATTTCCCACTTACTAGACAACTGCAACACTTGTACACTGTCTTCCATAACCCCCGACATTATCAAAGAAGGGAGTTTGCTTTGTTTTGAAAAACTAACAATGAATAATGTAACGAAATGTAATAATATTTCACTCTCTACTTGTCCCTTTCACCTCATCTCACGAGTGTGGCAAACCCAACACTCTCTCTCCACTCTGGTGAGATATGGAACTCATCCTCTTCCTCTCTAATCTCCGCCACTCACAACAAAATGCTTTAAAAAACCCCGCGAAAGCACTTGATGCCGGGGCCATTTAATATGGTTAAAAACGTGACGTTTTGCTACCCCTCACCTCACAATAAACCCCTGACGTCACTGAAGCAAAGAATCACAGAGCAGGGTTTCTCTGACGTCACCACCTTTTGGCGCGCACCGCACCTATCTCCCCGATCACATGGACCCCAAAGGAAGGATAAATTTTTACTAGTCATTCTACCCCTTCCCTTTTGTTTTTTAAAACGGTATGACTCACTTAGCGCAGGGACTTGCTTGAGTGGAAAACTCTTTTTGGGCGTTGTAGTCCTGAAGTGAGAGGCCTTATGAAACAAAACTCGAAGCATCCCCCTTGCGTCCAAAATGGCGGTGATGTAAACCTTGAACGTGCAGAGTTTAAAAACGTGTAAAATAAGTAATCCAAGTGGAACGCGTGATAAGTAATCCAAGGAAAGCTGATAAGTATCCAAATGAAGACGCTAGACAAACAAGCCACTCACCCCCACCACGTCTTCCCGTCTTTTCTCACTGACTCAGCGAGCTTAAATTCCCCAAAAAAGTTTTTTTTGACTGTAGACAAAATGTAGGACACCGCCCCAAAGTTTTTTTTAGATCTCTCCACTTTAGGGCCCCTTTAGTCCTTTCGAAAGTGGAGAAACAAATGGCTGGGTTTTCCGCTCTCAAAAAAACAATGGGCGGCCCGGACTGGCCACCCCCGGGTTTTTTTTTTTTTTCGTCTTTTCCTTTTTAAACCCCCTTTCGAAGACGTAGGGTTTGTTTTATCGATAAAAAGGGATCCGGGGCCCCACTAGCCTCCCCCTATGCTGTTGCTAAAGGTGAAAGGAAACACGCCGTTCTTGATGCGTTTATACCTAGTGAAACCCCGACTGTGGTCAAACCGGGACACTGAAACGGGGGAAAAACAGAGGGCCGCGGGGAGACGCCTTGGGCGTCTGGCGGGAACAGTACAACGCCCCCGTTTGAGTTACCACTTAGGTTTAACCCATTTATTATAAAGTCCTTAAGCTAATCTACACAAAATGTGCTAAACCCACCAGCACTTCAGTCAATACCATAAGCCTTCCAGGACTAATGAGACGCTGTGGAGCCATCCGGGGAAATCATAGGGTGGAAAGATGAAGAAAAATTTTTTAGATATGTTTTTTGCTAGATGCCAGAAGTTATGGAAAGGGGTTTGATTCGAAATTTGTGAAATTTTTAAAGAATGAAGGAGTTTTGGTAAAATTTTAAGAAAAATTTTTCATGATTAGGGCAAAAGATAAAGGGCATGCGTTTTAAGGGGATGGGTGTTATGGGAGTCTTGGATGATCTCTATCTTGGACAGCATGAGAACAAGCAAAGTTTAAAAAAGGTTGAAGCTTTAGGTTAGAGAAAGTTTGGAAATTTGGGGGGAAAAAAAGGCCCCGTACCGAAGGGAAAGGGGTTTTTTTAAAAAAAAAAAGG
>JACEEZ010013480.1:0-10022 GCA_016584305.1 Chionoecetes opilio | reverse complement strand
TTAATTTTAATCTTGGCCCCCTGCTCTACTTATGTGGTCTTATCATAATTGAATTAAATTTAAATGCTAAAAAGGGAGGAAATGTGCCAGACATCAGAGGTCGTATGGTACTATGGCAAAGCATAAAAAAGGGGGAGGGTTATAGAGAAAGAGTGAAATGGTGAGGGAAGGGTAAGAAAGGGAAAACGTTACAGCAGGATGGTTAGATCAGATGAAGGATATGTATTGTTAGGGAAGGAGATCAAAAATTGGATTGGGACAGGGGTGGGTAAGGAAGTTTCTTGGGGGCAGATAACTTGAGGCTTATAGCAAAAAATCAGGAGACAAAGGTCTTGTCTGTGGGAGCAGAAGCTGTGAATGTTCCATTGAAGAACTGACATTTGTGTAGAGGTCAGCGGTGATGATAGTTGGAATAGTAGCGTCCGGAATAGAGGGGTTAGCAGGATCAGGGGTATCGGGTGGGGATCAAGTGTAGTAGGTGAAGTACACATAGTAGGGTCAGGGATTGTTCTAGACCAGTGCTATTCAACCTGGGTGGACGGTCCACCTTAAGGTGGACGAGACTAAGTGAGGGGTGGACAGGTGGGTGGACGGATCATGCCCACTGTCAGTATAGATCAGTATTTTTTCTTATTTTGAAGTCTTTGTACCTATTTGAGAGAATGTGGCTGAGAACATGATGATGGTATGTAGACAGCAGAACAGACCTGGAATGGAATGTCCCACTTGATTACCGACACCTTACTTAGATGCAGGAAAACCTTTTTTTATTTTTCCCAAAGAGACCTGACCTCCAAACATTGGATGCTTACTCCATTTTCTGATGATAGACTGATCATTCTGATGCCCTATTGAGCTTCGAGTGTAATATTCTCAAAACCATCTTTAAAAACATTTGGCAATTTCATGCATTTCTGGGTTGCCCTGCTTGATACTCAGGAATACAAGGAGTTAGCTAAGCAGCAACAGTCATGTTTGTGCAGATGCCAACATTATATCTGTGTGAGCACGATTTTTTTTAAGCTTAGCTTTAATGAAGGCAAAGAAAAATAATTGCCATTCCGAATTTGGATCCTATCATGTGGGTTGCACTTGAAAATCATCTGATGCCTCGATTTAATCTGATAGCAGACAAATTGCAACAGCAGCCAGGCCACTGATTTTTGCTTCTTGAAGGAAAAGGTTTTGTTTTTTTGGATTACCAAATATAACACATATTACAGGGAGGGCCCGTTATACGAGCAAATTTGATATACGAGAATCCGATGATACGAGATGTGTAAATTAGGGTCCCATTTTCAATATACGAGATCGAAAATCCAATGTTACGACATTCAAACTGGGGTGAGTAAAATTACCAAATTATTTACTAAAGTAAATTACAAGTTATTTACTAACATTATAAAGTCATTTACTGACTATGATTTTACCTAAGGTTGTACGCTAATCAATCTGAAAATATGATCATTCTGGTGGTTCAGTACGACAATGTGGCCTACAAAAAATTTACAACCTGGGCGAGAAGCCAGCAACGGAGGTAGTATGGCCAGCAACAAACCCGCTCTCGCACTACCTAGATACTACTTTCCCTAATGACGGAAGCTACAAAACTCCCTCGATAGGTCGTAAACGAGTAGGAAGGTTGTGACTGGCTACGGCGTCATCCGTCACCAGCCAATGACAAACAGTTTTTAAAACTTCTCGACCAATAACAAGCCAGCGAGACATATTTCCGGGAAGAATGGCATGCCAGACTGCCTCTCCGCCTTCGTCCCCGTCATCTAAAACTAATTCTCGTTTTATTTTGAATGCTTGCGTTTTAAGTAGTTTTAATGTATCAGATAGTAAGATATATAAGTAGGGCCTGTGTTGCTAGTGTATTGGGGGTAGAAGGTGTGTATGTGTGTTTAAATGGTGAATATTTGTGATATGGGGCGGCTCCGCGGCAAGTATTTCTCCGTCACTCACTGCCCCGCCAGCTCGGCCAGCAGTCACCTCATCATAACATCTTTAAATCACCCTTATTTAAGGTGACACACGGTGCTACATTGATTTAGATAATGACACGTGGATATAACATCTCACCATAATCACTAAGTTGTATAATAACGAGTGATAAGACGTTTAAGCCTGCCCAAACCTACCTTGCGGAGGATGCGGCGGCCTGCCCCGTCCGCCGCCTCTCAAAAAACCGCCGTCATCCGCCTCACCTGTGCCTTCCTGAAGAAGACAGTCAGCTCCTACGCCTGTGATAGCACCATAGGATATCACCAGTGATCATAGGATTCCTCAAAGGGTCCTCGCTTTCCTACTAAATAATTACCAAGGAGATCTCCGCTGGCGGCGGACATCGGCTGCCGCCCGCACAACACAACCCCCGTTATCAGCTGTATAATATGTGCCTTCCTGAAGAAGTCAGGTCAGCTCCCACCCATGTGATAGCACCATAGGATATCACCTGCCCATAGGATTCACCTGCCCATCTGACCATAGGATTCCTCAAGGGATTCTCGCACCCCTACTAAATATTACCAAATTTTATTATAGCTTGAAAAACATGTCTTTTTTTTTTTTTTTTTTTTTAAATTGTTGGGGTCCTGGAACCAAACCTATATTTTACCATTAGTTATGTGTTTCGTTATACGAGATTTCGCTTTACGAGTATGCCAGGTGGAACCTAACTGCTCGTATCTTCGGGACCTCCCTGTATGTGCAATTTTACTTTAGTTTCATGAAGGAAAATGCATTTGCTCCGGAATTCCTAAGCTATGTTTATTTTGTTTTTGTACATTTATAGTTTTAGACTGCATGTGTTATTATACAGAAAAATATGTAAACTGTAAATAGGAAATGAGCTCAACTGCTTTCTTCTACCTATACATTTGTAGAATGATATAGTCTATATATGATTATAGTATATTTACAATGTCAAGAGCCGTGAGATTTTAGAGATTTAAAAAAGTTGAGGTGGACAGCTTTTAACCAAATCACCACTAGGGGTGGACGACATCACAAAGGTTGAAGAGCACTGTTCTAGACAAAAGGGAGTAGCGTGTATAGCCAGGAGGAAGCGGGAAGTCAAGAAGAGACTTAACAGCTGGACGGTCACAGGAAGTAGAAGATGGGGGTGAGGACAGAGGGTGATCAGAGGGAAGGGGAGAAGGCTGCAGTGGGGAGAATGATGGAGAAGGCGGGAAGAGGAGGAGCAGGGGGAAGCTGGGAGGCAGAAGGAGGAAGAGGTTTAGGTGGAAAGAGGGAGGGAAGAGGATGTATCTCAGCTGAGACTTTGAGGGTTGAGAAAGAAGGTGGGGATGATGAGGCGGTTTATAAAGAGGGCAGAGGGGTCATGTCTTGATGCTGAGCGAGGTACTCCTCGATCATAGCCATGGTCTCAACAGGAGAGTCAGGAGGGAAGACCTGGGAAGCACAGGGTTTCTTAGTAGGAGGAGACGTAGAAAGTGGGGAGTGAGGAACTGAGGAAGAGGGAGAGATGGTGGAAAATTTCGGAGGGGGAGGAAGGGGAAAACATTTAGGTCGCCTGACCAGAGGAGTCCGAAGGATGCGTTGAGGAAGGGGTGTGGGGATCGAGGAAGGAGTAGAGGTCGGAGTATCTGGACTAAGGACGGAAAAAGGGTTAGCTAGGGAGAGACAGGGGAGAACAGAAAGAACAAAGGAGGGACGAGGAGTGGGAGGAGGAGGAACAGGGAAAGAGAGGGTAGAGAGTTTTTTTTTTTTTTTTTTTTTTACATTACAAGGAACTGGCCAAGGGCACAAAAAAAATGGGTAACACAAAGCCCGCTTAGTTGCCAGTCCCTATAAAGAAGACAGTAAGAGAATAGAATAAAAACAGAGGGGTGGGCCAATTTAGTTCGGGAGGTGTCTTGTTACTCTTCTTTTGAAAAGATTTAAGTCATAGGAAAGTGGAAAAATAGAAACGGGAAGAGAGTTCCAGAGTTTACCAGTGAAAGGGATGAAAGAGTAAAGATACTGATTAACTCTTACATTAGGAAGATGACAGAATAGGGATGAGAATGAGTAGAAAGTCTTGTGCAGCGAGGCCGCGGGAGTGGGGGAGGCATGCAGTTAGCAAGTTCAGAAGAGCAGTGAGCATGAAAATAACGGTAGAAGAGAGAAAGAGAAGCAACATTGCGGCGGTGATTTAAGGATTGAAGACAGTCAGTCAGAGGTGAGGAGTTGATGGGGCGAAAAGCTTTTGACTCACCCTGTTTAGGAGAGCTGTATGAGTGGATCCTCCCCAAACATGTGAGACATACTCCATACATGGGCGGATAAGGCCCCTGTAGAGAGCAAGCAATTGGGAGGGAGAAAAAAAAAGGACGCAGACGCCACAGCACACCTAACTTCTTAGAAGCTGTTTTAGCAGGAGATGAGATGTGAGATTTCCAGTTCAGATCTTTAGTAAAGGATAGTCCTAGAATGTTCATTGTAGAAAAGGAGACAGTTGAGTGTCATTGAAGAAGAGGGGATAGTTATCTGGTAGGTTTTGTCGAGTAGATAGGTGAAGAAATTGGGTTTTTGAGGCATTGAACAAAACAAGGTTTGCTTTGCCCCAATCAGAAATTATAGAAAGATCAGAAGTTAGGCGCTCGGTGGCATCTCTCCGTGAATCACTTAGTTCCTGTTGAGTTGGACGTCTAATAAACGACGTTGAAAAATGCAGGGTAAAAATCATCAGCGTAGGAATGGATAGGGCTTTGAGTTAGACTTAGAAGATCATTAATAAATAATAGAAAGAGAGTGGGTGATAGGACAGAACCCTGTGGTAGGGGGATTCGGAAAAGTGGGATTGGAAATAAGCTGGGAGACAGGGGTAGGCGAAAAGCCTTTGCGGCGAGCATCTTGGCGGGCTTCCCACAGAGTTAAGCCAGACTTAAATCTGATGGATGGCACTTCCGATTCGAAGTGGTATACAGGGCAACAACCCCTGTAGAAGACATTGTGAGAACTACCACAGTTAGCACAAGTGGGAGACGTTGCAGGACACGTGGAACGAGCATGGCCAGGTTGAACCAAAGACTACTCTATACTGGACTTGCTACTCGTGCCCCGTGCCAACCCGCCCATGACCAATGGAGGCCAGTTTTGCGATTCCTGATATTTTCGAACATCACCCCCATTTCTCTTCCTATGGTTTATCAGTATAAATGATATACAGTCAACCTCGATATAACAGACCTCGATGTAACGGACATCGGATATGACGGACTCCATTTGAGTGACCTTTTTTTTTTTTTTTTTTTTTTTTTGCATATTAGACCGCTTATCGCCGCTCGAATTGTCAACTCAACATTAATGTATTATTTTCTCATTTTATTTTGGAATGCTTGGGTTTTAAGGAGTTTTGAGGTATCACATATTAAGATATAATATTATAAGGAAGGAGCCTGTGTTGCTAGTGATTTAGTGGTAGAAGGTGTGTATTGTTTAAAATAGTGACTATTAGTGTTATGGCGTGGCCGCTGCTACGTCTCCCTGTCACCTCAACACCCTAAATCACCCTTATCTAAGGTGACACGCAGTGCTACACTGACCTAAATAGTGACACGTGTATAGAACTGCAGTTGACAACCATATAATATATTAATATGAGCATTAGTCATGATAATAAGCAATACCTTTGGAAGCCACGGCTGAATACTGGCTCGTAGTAATTTTGTTTACCTTTCACTAGAGCTTGAGCTTGACTAGCTACACGTTCTGGTTGTGTTTGTGATTATTTCTCATTTATTTCACGTGTAGGGGCGGACCAAATTCAGCATGTAGTGCCAGTCACTGTTTACCTCCCAACATAGCTACACAGTCTGGTTGTGTTTGTAATTATTTCTCATTTATTTCACAATTTTTCCGGTTTTTTCATATATTTTTCCCCCCTTGGGAAAATACCCTCGCTATAACAGACAATCGGCTATAACGGACTCCTCCTCCCCCCCTTTAGTCCGTTATATCGAGGTTTGACTGTACTGTTATCTTCGTAAATGTTTGTTCTATAATATTATCAAATAAAAAACAGTAAAATACACTAAAGAAATGCCATTATAAGAGAGTGAAGAAATATGTATGAACTAAATATTCACTTAAACTCTTCGCCATTTAATATTTTGCGCGAAAACATTTTAGATGAAACATATCAATAGAAGCGGATTTTCATTAGCTTGATTCATTCATTGATATATTTCGTTTTCTGATAAATGAATTACCACCATGCATAAATTAGCGTTAACTAAAAAAATAACATCATCAATCTGATCGGCATGTATAAAAGTGTTCCATGAATACAGTAGACTATGGTTTATTAGTATAAATGATACACTGTTATCTTTGTAAATGATTGTTCTATAATATTATCAAATAAAAAACCGTAAAATACACTAAAGAAATGCCATTATGAGACTCTTTAGAAATATGCATTAACTTAATATTCACTTAAACTCTTCGCCATTTAATATTTTGTGTGAAGACTTTTTACATGCAACATATCAATAGAAGCGGAATTTTATTAGCTTTCCATTGATATATTTCGTTTTCTGATAAATTAATTAGAACCATGCATAAATTAGCGTTAACTAAATAAATGACATAATCAATCGGGTAATTCTTCCGATTGATGAGGTTATTTATTTAGTTAACGCTAAATTATGTATGGTTCTAATTTATATATCAGAAAACGAAATATATCAATGGAAAGCAAATAAAATTCCGCTTTTATTGATATGTTTCATGTAAAATGTTTTCTCGCAAAATACAATAAACCCTCTCGTATCCGGACCCTCATTATTCGGACTTCGACATTATTCCGATTCGACCTCCTCCTCTTATTTTTTTTTTTTTTTTTTTTTTTTTTTTAGGGATAGGTAGGGTGTCATGACGTGAGTCAGTGAGGTTAGAGGCCCAGGCAGCCAGGCAGAGCATTTATAATCGATCACTGAGCATATACTTTGTATACTGTATTGTGGTTTTTTTTGTTGTGTCCAAATGTTGTATTGGCGAGTGATCAGAGGCCATAGAGCCTTGGACCCAGATCCAGTAATGGAGGTCGTATCTCCAGCTACTACCAGCTCTCCCACCACCTAGATACTACCTGCCCTTAATACCGTATTCAGCAAGCCTCCCTCGTTAGGTAGTTTAACAGGTAGGAAGGCCCTGACTGGGTTGGATGATAATGACGTCATCAAACTTGTCATCAGTCACCACCCAATGACAAACTGTTTCTAAAACTTCTCGAACAATCACAAATCCCAAAAAGACGTTTGACACGGCCTTTAAAGGGCATGTCACACAGACACTTTTTTCCGTTAGTGTTTTCAGGGTGGCCGTGGCAAGAATGTTTCCCCGTCACTGGCTACCCCGCCACCTCAACACACCTTAAAATAACCCCTTTTTTAAGGTGACTACACTGACCTAAATAATGATGCGTGTATATAACATCTCACAATAATCACTACGATGTATAATAATTAGTAATGCCGTAAAACCCTGCCCACCCTGCTGGCGAGCGACCTGCCCGCCTGGCGCCCTGCCTACCTCTCAGGACAACACGCTTTCATCCGCCTCACCTTGCCTTCCTGAAGAAGACAGGTCAGCTACCACGCCTGTGATAGCATCATAGGATATCCCCAGGATCCTAGGGCTCCTCAAGGGTCCTCAAGCCCTACAGACAACACCAAGAAGGGGAGGAAATCTCCGCCCAGATGATACTGTGCGGTCCCGCTGCCAGACGTAGGATGTATATGACACTACTCAAAACTACTATGTACAGTACTGTATTGTGAAATTTTTACTGTAATTTATTTTTTACATATTTATTTTATTTTTTATTGTATTTGCATGACTTAGAATTTTCATATTCACCTAGTTTTTTTATTTAATTTTTTTTTTTTTTTTACTATTATTCCTATTATCCCCTTTATTCGGACCCTTGCTTTACTCGGACCCCCCTTTGGGCCCAATTAGTCCGAATACGAGAGGGTTTTACTGTATTAAATGGGAAGAGTTTCAGTGAATATTTATTCCGCAATTTTTTACTCTCTCATAAGGGCATTTTTTTAGTGTATTTTACAGTTTTTTTTTTATAATTTTATACAGGGAGGTTCTCGAAGATATGGGCAGGTTGGTTCCACCTGGCATCTCGTAAAAGGGGAATCCGTATAACGAAACCAAATAATGGAAAATTTAAGGTTTGGTTTCCAGGCCCCCATAAATTTAAAAAAAAGAAAGAAAAAAAAAGACATTTTCAAGAAAAATAAACTATAGCAAACAACAAACACCAGGTCTATTTACCCAACTGTACTACCTATTCTGTAGAAAAAGCATTTAAAAGAAAAAATACCCCAAAAAATAAAAACTCCATTATTAAACAAAACATGCAAAAAAAACTCACAAAGTGGTAATGTTGGGTGGGGCAAAAAGGGGCATGTACCAGCTGAGAGCCCCTGTTTTTCTCTCTCCGAGGCTCAGAGAAAACAGGGTGATGCTTTTGCGGGGATGACGGGGTTAGAGTTCTTCCTCCTCCCCTTTCACTTGGGAAAGCCCCTTAACACCATAATCGAACCCGATAGCGCCACCAAAATTTTATTATTGACGCTATCGGAAAATTTTTCCCCCGATAAACGCAAACCACGATACCACAACAAATTTACCTGCCTGTACGTATGTGTCATGACGGTCGAAATGGTCACGATGGAGTCATGACAGCTGTAAGACAAGTCACGAATGGAAAATCAAAAGGTCATTTTGTCATCATGAAAAGTTACGATAACCCGCAGTGCCTGAACGTATCCATAGCGTCAAGAGCCATGCCTCATGCAAAAGCCTCACCGTGGGTGTGTGTTTCCATGGTGATGGAGAAGGAAAGGGGGGGCTAGAGTGAAGGGGGGAGAAACAGGGGTTTTTTTTGGTAATGGAGGGGGGGGAAACGGGGAGGGTGGTTGTAATAAAAAAGGGGGATGGGGTGTTGGGGGGGAAACGGGGGGGGGATCCACCACCCACCCCTACCCCTACCCCCCTTCCCCATCACCACGTGGTATGGGAGTACGGGGTGGATGGCATCACACGTGGTCATGGGGTACGGGGGGATGGCATCACCCCTGGTCATGGGAGTGGGGGTTGGGGGTAGGGGGTGGGTGGAGGGGAATGAGGGGGGGGGGGGAGAAGGCGGAAGGGGTGCAAAAAAGGGGGGAGGTTGCGAAGACTCGAGAGGGTAGGGGAGGGGGGACAAGGGAGGGCTGCACGCTCTTTTACTGCCCAAAACTCGTCTTCGCACTGAAAACATTGTACATCGTCCAGGTGTGAATTTTTGTAGGCCACATTTCTACGAGCCACCAAAATTATCATATTTTCAGATTGATTTTAATTTTTGTACAACCTTTGGGAAAATCATTAGTTAAATGACTTTATAATTTTGTAATAACTTGAATTTTTCTTTTGTAAATAAATTGGGAAATTTTACCACCCCCTTTGAATGTTGTAAAATTTGGGTTTTCGATCTGTATATTGAAAAAAGACCCTAATTTACACATCTCGATATCGGTTCTATATACCGAAGCTCTAAACAGGACCTCCCTGTAGAACAAAAATTTCCTAGATAAAGGTATATCATTTTTACTGTTAAACCATAGGAAGGGAAAGGGAAGTGATGTTCGAAATGTCAGGAATCGCAAAAATGGCCTCCACTGGAATATCCCAAAAAAGAGTGCAAGTCCAGTTTTACAGAGTCTTTGGTTGGCAAAAATGGGCAGCTGGCAAGGGATCGGGAGTGCTTGGCAGGGGGGCCAAAACGCCAGGGGGTCTGGGCCCGGGGGAGGAGTGGGCGGTATTTTAAACGAGTAGTTACTCCGGGAAAAAAATCTATCCAAGGGGATCTTTCCGGGAAAATGACTTTGGCAAAGTTTGGGAGGGACTTTGGCGGCCCCGGGGGGAGGGGTAGCAGTAAAAGAACGTCTATAATCATAATCCTTGCCAAAAAAAAAGGGGGTTTAAAAAGGGGGACAAAGGGGGAAACCGGG
>JACEEZ010013478.1:57500-86692 GCA_016584305.1 Chionoecetes opilio | reverse complement strand
TCGGGGCCAGTGTAGATCAGTGAAGCATGCTTCGAACCCCCCTCACAAGGAAAGGGACAATGTTGCTTCCCCAACCGCCTCTCTCCTGACGTCACCGCCGCTCTTACTCCCTGCCCCTCACCCTGACAAGACCCCTGCTCGCCCTAGCTCCCCCAAAAGAAAGCTGCTGCTACCCGTGTCTCCACTTTGCTGCTTCGACAAACCGCTGATTGCCCTGAACCTTTCAAGGATAATCCCTCTGCTTCGAACCACCCTCGCAGATCGAAACTCCTCCACCAACATGTCGCCTCCTCCTCGGCCGCATTGCAACCCTCGTCACCGTTCCCGCACTCCAGCACCCAGACCCCGCAACGAAGCTCCCACTCTTTCCATGGACCCTAACCCATAACTACGTCAGGGTTTGTTTACATCGGTGCTTTGTGGGGATAAGGCGGGGTCGCCGCGGGTGGACCTACGAAGGGAAAATACGGCGATGGAGAATTTCGAGTTATTTTGCGCGAAAATTGATATTCCAGGTGCTATATTACTGTGCTCTCTTCTCGCTGAAAACCCACTATAGAGAAGACCTGAGGTAATGGCTGATGTGAAAGAGGCTTCTAAACCAAGAAAAAAAGAGTCATAACAGAGCCTCGTCAAAAGGTAAGCAACTGGTAGGTACGTAACGTGCCCCTACCACTTGCTTACTTCTTAATAGACTCTGCTGTGACTGTTTTCCGGGTTTTAGAAGCCTCTACACATCAACCATCACCTCAGGTCTTCTCGTGTTGTCAGCGAGCACGGAAATATAGCACCTGGAATATCAATTTCGCCCAAACAACTCGAATTTTTTTCATCGTCGTAGTCTTCTCTTTGTAGGTTGTATACATATTCATGGTTATGATAATATTAAAATACTTTATTATTGAGTTCCTTTTGTTGTCTTTCCTCATAATAATAGGGTATTATTCTAGTGTTTGCCCATACTCCCCCTCTCCCAAAAAACAAGTTTGGGGGACCTGGGGGAATGCGGATTTTTGGCTGGGGTACAAATATGCGTCGCAACCACATAGTTTTCGAGTTAGGGGTGTTGTAAAAATTGCCTAGATTCAAGGGAAAATTCATTGGATTTCTTCTGAGTCCGAAACGTGTGAACCTGACGATCCTCACAGAATGATGACCGAAGTGTCGAGAACCCCCCCCAACCTCCCGCTAGGAGGCTAGGTTAGTTAGGTTAGGTTAGATTTGGTTAGGTTAGGTTTGGTTATATTTGGTTAGGTTGCTTAGGTTAATTTGGTTTGGTTGGGTTGGGTTTTAGTTTAGTTTTGGTTAGGCAAATTTCTCTAGATATAAGGTAATTACCCTAGATCTGGGGAATTTGGTAAAATTCTAGTTTTTGGCCCATACTCTCCCCTTCCCCCAAACAAGTTTGGGGACCTGTGGGAATGCGGGGTTTTCGGGTGGGGAACAAATTATGCGTCGGAAAACACAAAATTAAGAGTTGTGTATAGGGGGTAAAATTCCCGGTTTTATTCTAGTGCACGTTTCCCCTTTACTCCCCCTCTCCCCAAAAAACAAGCTTGGGGACCTGCTGGGGGGAATGCGGGGGACCGGGGGGAATGCGGGCTCTTTGGGCTGGGGTACAAAATATGCGTCGCAACCACATATTTTTTTGGAGTTAGGGGTGTTGTAAAAATTGCCTAGATCAAGGGAAAATTCATTGGATTTTCTGAGTCCAGAGGACGTGTGAACCTGACGATCCTCACAGAATGATGACCGAAGTGTCGAGAACACCCCCAACCCCCCGCTAGAAGGTTAGGTTGATTTGGTTAGGTTAGATTTGGTTAGGTTAGGTTTGATTAGATTTGGTTAGGTTAGCTTAGGTTATATTTGGTTAGGTTAGGTTAATTTTGGTTAGGAAAAATTTTCTTAGATATAAGGAAATTACCCTAGATCCGGGAAATTTTACCACCCATACACAACTTTTAAAATTATGTTTTTCCGACGCATAATTTGTTCCCCACCCCAAAACCCCACATTAAATATTAACCCCACATATAAAAATTTTAGTGTTTGCTATGTTTACCAAACAAGTTTGGAGACCTGTGGGAATGTGGGGTTTTTGGGTGGGGAACAAAATTTTGCGTCGGAAACACATTATTAAGAGTTGTGTATGGGGGGGTAAAATTCCCTAGATCTAGGGTAATTACCTTATATCTAGAGAAATTTGCCTAACCAAAATTAACCTAACCTAACCTAACCAAAATATAACCCAATTAAACCTAACCAAATCTAACCAAACCAAATCTAACTAAAAACCCAACCTAACCAAATATAACCTAACCAAATATAACTACCTTAACCTAACCCAAAAATAACCAACCTCCTAAACGGGAGGTTGGGGGGTTCTCGACACTTCGTCATCATTCTGTGAGGATCGTCAGGTTTTACACGTTTCTGGACTCAGAAAAAATCCAATGAATTTTCCCTTTAATTTTAGGCAATTTTTACAACCCCCTAACTCAAAAACTATGTGGTTTTCGACGCATATTTTGTACCCCAGCTAAAAATCCCGCATTCCCCCATGTCCCCAAGCTTGTTTTGTGGGAGAGGGGGAGTATGGGCAAACACTAGAATAATACCCTACTTATTATGAGAAAAAGACAACAAAAGGAACCAATTAATAAGGTATTTTAATACTATCATAACCATGAATATGTATACAAACTACAAAGAGAAGACTACGATGAAAAATTTAGAGTGTTTTTGGGCGAAATTGATATTCCAAGTGCTATATTTCCGTGCTCGCTGACAACATAGAGAAGACCTGAGGTGATGGTTGATGTGCAGAGGCTTCTAAACCGGGAAAACAGCACAGCAGAGTCTCATTAAGAAGTAAGCAAGTAGTAGGGACACATACGTACCTACCAGCTGCTACCTTTTGACGAGGCTCTGTTATGACTCTGTTTTCTTAGTTTAGAAGCCTCTGCAAAATCAGCCATTACCTCAGGTCTTCTTTTATAGTGTTGTCAGCGCGAACAGAGCACAGAAATATAGCACCTGGAATATCAATTTCGCGCAAAATAACTCTAAATTTCCTCCATCGCCGTAGTTTCCTTCGTAGGTCCACCCGCGGCGACCCCGCCTTATCCCCACAATGCACCGATGTAAACAAACCGTGACGTAGTTATGTCTGGGGCCCATTGCCGTGGACCAATTCCGGATGTTCGGAAAGGAGCTGGCACTCGGCACTGCCACGTCAATGTTATAATATAGCCTCGTTTAACTCTTTATATAATATACATTTCTGATCATTATTAATTTTGGTCCCTAAAGTTAGTTACACTTAAAAAAAAAAAAAAAACTGCTTTCTTGTTTTAACATTTTTTTTATTTCATGTAGGGACAGGCGTGGAGATACGGCATTGTACGTAGGGACCCTTTGGGGGACTAGTCATGGTTTCTGTAGGGTTATTATGACCAAAAATGAGTGTTTGAGTTGGCAACACTGGCCGACAGCCAGGGGCCGCATTCAGAGACGCTAACGTCCATGCTAAACAGCCTAGCGACTGCCATCAGGTGTTTTGGTATTCTGAGTGGAGATTGATGACGTACTTAAAGACGTTAAGCTGTCAAAACAAGGCGACTGCCTAGAGGGTGGTGTGGAGGACGCAACATACATAAAAATACTCATAAATTCAGTATATATGATGTTTGCTGACTCAAGAAACTGAACAGTGAAAATATACAACGAAAAATTTGGACAGATAACAAACCCAGGGTTGTGATGAATTGTTTGTGGTGAAGAGCCAAGAATGGTGAGCTGCGGCATATATTATCATTTCTATTTGTTTATATTGATATTCACTATTTCACTAGGATATATACCTTCAAATTTGTAGTTGTGAAGAGTATTTATAATTTTTTTTTAGTTTTTTGTTTTTTTACGTTCGTATACTTCTTATACACAAAAATATATGTACATTTCTTTAAAATGACGCTGCTTATGAATAATACAGGTTGAATTAAGGAAAGAGAATTATATGTACCCTGTATATATACATAAAAGGCGTAGATATTTACGAATTTTTGTCACTTTGAATTTAGCGGGCAAGATGTACCTCCATGATGCCCATTTAAATGGGCGCTTTATAACTCCATATAATGGATGAAGAATAACCTATCATACATTGTATTCAGTTTTAGGTCCATATCTACTAGATATTTAAAATAAACTATTCTACTGATAACAAAGGGTACCATGCGCTCGGGGGTATTAATGTTGAGGGGTTTGATGAACAGCGATAAATTTCAAGGCAGTCCTGGAGGCTACTTGCTTCCTGTGATGCCCAAAAGGACTTGCCCGATGGGAGGCCCATTTTTCCCCAGCAGGATCTCGCTCCGGGCCATATTTTCCCAAAAAAAATGCGAAACATTTTTCAAAAGGAAAAGGGGGACTAACCTTTTTTTCTAGAGGGCCGGGGGAATTTTTCCTGTCATAAACCCCTTTGAGAATCTATGGGCTAAAAATAAAAATTAAAAATGGGAAAGACAAATGTTCGCCGATGTGGGAAGCGGTTTGGGTGCTGTTTTAAGGCAGGGTTTACCAGACAAAAGGGAACTACAGACTTGTTCAAGCTTGGTGGAATCTATGCCAAAGCGAGTGGCTGTTGAAAAAAGGCATAGGGTGGTTATATCTCATATTAAATGTATCATCTATCCTCCCCATTGACATTTTTTTTTGAAAAACATAATTTTAAAAAAAAAAATGTTTTATTTCATCACTGTCCGGACAAAATTCCCACACTATGTCCCTGCGTGTTTTTCATATTTTTTTAGGTATGTTTTTTAGATTATAGTTAATTTTTGATTTGTGATGAGAAGTTATGACGGAAAAGTTGAAAAAAAACCCGATTTTTTAATGGGGCTGCGTGTTTTTTTTACTATAAAAACGGGGAAAATTTATTTTGGAGGTTAGGGGTTATAAACGGGGAAGGACATTTTATAGATCCCAGTAAAAGCAGATAAGCTAAGATAGAAGAAACAGATCTTCCCCTACTTGGTAGGAAGATGCTCGTACCCGAAACGCCGTGTGACAACACCCCGCATTTTTTGCCCCCCATAGGGGATCTTTTGGGTAGCAAAATACAAAAAGATCCCGGGAAAGTATCGCGGGTGGACACGGCCTTCCCAAAACATAACATCAGCTTTTTTAAACCGTTTGGGGGGATCAGTCACTCTACCTCCGTATTTTGGACTTCAGAAAATATTAGACAATGGAAAAGTTTGGGGCAAGGAAACCTAAAAAATTCTAGAAAGAAAAGGGGGAAAACTCTCAAGGGAAGGGCAAGCTCCGCAAAAAAAAAACGCTTCAGATCAAAAGGGGGCAAAAAGGTAATCACTTAGGTGTTCATGTTAAAACTTCAGGTTCATGGAACCCCCCTTAAATTTTTCCCCGGCAATTATCATAATAATAAAAGCGAAAGTGTGGGGTGTGTGTTTGTTGTGGTGTTTTCCCCCGTAGGTGCCGTCCCCCAACCCCATCATATGGCACGTTTAGGAACCAGCTCGCCCGGTGCAATTTTTTAAGCCATTTTAAGCAATTTATGATATGACCCGATCACTTTTTTTTTCTTTTTCTTTAGCAGCCCTATTAGCGAAAATTTGTGAAAATAAAGTGGGTTGCGAGAATTGAGGAAACCTTGAGTGGGGTTGATGGGTAATGGGTGGGGGGAGGGGGTAATGGGTGGGGGTGAGGGGTGGGGGAAATAGGTGGGAGGGATGGGTAAGGGGTGTGGGTGAGGGTTTAAAATGGGTAAAGTGAATGGGTGGGGGGGTAAAGGGGAAAAATTGGGTGAGTGAATGGGTGGGGGGTGATGGGTAAGGCGTTAAAAACATAAAATTTTTTAACCCCTGATTTTCGGGAAAGTTAAAAGGGGGGGCTATCGGGGAGAGTGTTTTTGGTGAGGGTTTTTGGTCGGTTTTTTTTGTAATATTATAGAAAAAACTTTTCCGAAGATAGCAGTATTTTTTTTAAAATGATAAACATAACTTAGGTGGGAAAATTTACCCGATTTATGTTTTTTTAAAATTTTAGTTAACGCAATTTACCCATGCCGCAAATTTCTTTTTCCCCCAAAAAGAAATATGGCTGTGGAATGGAAAAGCAAAATGGAAAGCAATTAAGCTCCCCTTCTAGTGATATTCCCATGTAAAATGTTTGCGAGCAAAAAAAATTTAAAAGGCGAAGAGTTTAATTAAGGGGAATTTTTTGAAAATCTTTTTAAAAGGGATTTTCTTTGTGTTTTTACGGGTTTTTTTTGGGTAAATTATAGAAAAAAACATTTCCCAAGATAAAAAAATTTTTATACGATAAACATTATATTTGGTGGGAAAAATTGTACGGGGAGCGGAGCGGGTTGTATCCCATGGGTTTACGTCACGGGCGATCCACCGGCCTTGTCTCCGGTGGTTGGGTGGGGGGGCCCTTTCCCCCGGGCTCCATCCTTCTTTTGCGATAAAGGGTGTCCTCCCCTTTTCGTTTCCCGAAAGAAAATGTTTTTTCAACCAAAATTGATGTCCAAATATCAAAAGATGGTTTTATGTTTAAAAATATAGGGGTTTTGTTTCACTCACACTAGAGCAGGTTTCCTCACTCTTTTTATATAGATAAGTCAGGGGAAAAAATGATTATAACCACAACACCAATTATATTAAAAAAATTCATTATTTTAAAGCAACAATTAATATTGGCTTTTTTGTAGTGTACAGAATAAACAACATACATAAACATAAAAGGAGGGGGTCATTTTTACGAGGGACCCCCTTTAAAATTTAAACTATACCTGTTTCTGGGGGGGGATAAACCCCAAATTTTAAATTTTATAATATCTACCTTACTCTTTGTACTTCAAATTTTTTGTTTCCCAATCTTGTTTTGATAAAACATGTTTAAAACCCAAACATAAATTCCTCCGGATTAAAAGTTCCCAGCTCCCCTTTATCTGCTTGACGTCCGGGCTCCCGTCCAGGATTGGGTGGCATTGAAGCGAAAACAGTGGGCCACCCGCCCCGGCCCTTTGGGCCCTTTTTTTCTGGGAGGCGGGGGGTGGGGGGCCTTTTATGTTAGAATGGGGCCCCCCTTCCTTAATCAGGGGCAGCCAAATTTTTTTTTTTTGGCTGCCCCCCAGAGGAAGTGCCGGGAAGTAAAGTTACTATTTTCAATTTTTTAACAAACATATGCATGGGTAAAATTTCAGATGGGTGAAAAAAAGCTATGCATTACTGTTAGTACCCCACAAATAATGGGTGCTTCCCCTTTTAAAAAATATTAGATACAAAATTATAGTTACTTGGGGGAATGACATTGGGGGCTTTTCCCTTTAGAGACAAAAAAAAAGACTTTTGCCCTCCCAATTTATTTTTACCAGGTGGGGTTACTGGGGAAAAAGAGTTCCCCCCCGGGGGGAGTGGTTTTCCCCAGCAGCAAGAAAAAACCAGCCCGAGTGACTATTTATTACTTTATTTGATAATTATTATGCGGAGCTTGGGGGACTAAATACATTTAAAAATTATTTAAATACCAAAAAATAAATACATTTTTCAATTTGTATTTAAAAACTAAATACTAAATAGGTACATCAATTGTATTTAAATACTAAAAAAGGGAAATCAATTTTATTAAATACTAAAACTAAATAGGTTTCAAAAAATTGATTTTAAAAACTAAATACTAAAATAGGTACATCAATTGTATTTAAATACTAAATACTAAAAAGGGGAATCAATTGGTATTTAAATACTAAATTTCTAAAAAGGTACATCAAGGGATTTAAATAATAAATACTAAAAAAAAAGGGGACATCAATTGGGATTTAAATTTTATTTGTAAAACATTTTTTAAAAGGACACAAATTTTTCATGTTTTCATTCAGTTTAAACATGATTTAAAAAATATAAAAAGCTTGGGTAAATGATTTAAAAGGGTACCCTTTTCCCATGGTATAATTCCTTTTTATAAAAAAAACAAAAACAAAACCTCACCTGAATTTTTAACTTAAAATTTCATATTTTCTAGAAATTTTCCCCAAAAAAAAGGAGTCCTTTAAAATTTTTCTTTTTTTCCCTTTCAGGGCCCAATTTTTTTTATATAAGGAAAATTTCCTTTAAAGCGGAAAAAAACTGGGTTCACTGTAAAATCAGGGTTTCCAGATGTTGGGCGGGTTTTGGGCCAAAATTTAATTTATAAAAAAATATTTATATTTTTTTTTTATGGTATTTAAATTTCCATTAAAGTATTTTTAAAAAAAATGTATTTAAATACGTGAAAACCAAAGTATTTATAAATACAGTTCAAATACCAAAAAGTATTTAAATATGGGGCCCGCTCTGGTATAGGACCACTTTTCTGCGTTTTCACAATTTTTTGTATGCTGGGAGTAAATTTCCCAAGGGGGTTTAAAAATAATGGAATAAGTCTTGATTTGTTTCCTAATTTATATATGGCTTGTACCAACTGATGCAGGTTTCCTCACCTTTTATATAGATAATGTAGCATAATGATGATTTAACCACAACACCAATTATATTAATATATGCATTATTATAAAGTAACAATTAATATTGGCTTGCATATAGTGCTACAGAATATAAAAAACATATATAAACATATATAAGGAGGGCTGTTCATTGTTACCAGGTACACTTAAATCTCAAATTTATACCGGGTGTTGGGGAAGGATACACAATTATAATTGTATAATTTTCTACCTACTCTTCTTTACATCAAATTTTAGTCCTAACTCTTATTTATGATAAACAATTTTCAAACCAACATACTTCCTCCTGATATGCTCCCAGCTCCGCTTCATCTGCTTGACAGTCCTGGGCTCCTGTCCAGGATTGCTGGCATTGAAGCGGGCCGTTACGTCAGCCCAGGCCTTTGCTTTGTTCTGGGGGGGGGGATGGGAGGCCTTTGTGTTTAGAATGGCCTCCCTTTTCCTTAACCCGGTTCAGTAGTTCTTTTTTCTGACTGCCCCCAGAGGAAGTGCCTGTAAGTATAGTTACTATTTACAATTTGAACATCATATGCATGGGTAATTACAGTATGACTGAAATAAAGCTATGCATTACTGTTAGCTACCTACAAATATGGGTGCTTCCATTAAATAAATATTAGATACAAAATTAGAGTTACTTGGAAATGACAGTAGGACTTTCCTTCGGGACAAAAAACAAGACTTTTGCCATCCTAATTATTTTTCTACAAGGCTGGTGTACTGCTGGAATGAGCTTCCCCCTCGGGTTGAGTGGTCCCCACCCAGCAAGAAACACCAGCCTTTTTGACTATTCATTACTTGTTTTTGATAATTATCAGGGATTTTCAACAAAGAAAAGGAAAAAAAACTCTGAAAAAAAATAATAGGGAAACCCAAAACTCATCCGAGCGCACGAGGGAACCTCCCAGCTGGGGTCGGGTTTTTTGTAAATTTCCTGCTCTGAGAGATCCTTGGTTTATATCTGTAATAATTCTGTCTCCTTTTTGTCTGTTTTTGTGTCCTCAATTTGTGTATATGTATATATATATATGGTAATATCATGAAACTTAAATTGTCTAGTGATATGTAAAACCTATGTGGTACATTGATATTGTCACCCTCTGGGCAATCTGGCTTGCTTTCTGTTTGTGGCATCCTGCATTGAACTCTCCAAACCTGGAGCCTGGGAAGGTTGACAAGTGAGGGGAGTGTGCCAATCGATACCAGACCCCTGGATCACCAGAGCTATCTCACCTGGCTGTGGCTGCTGTAATCCACCCCCAACATACTGGCTGTGGGCTGCTGTATTCCACCCCCAACATACTGCCTCCTGAGCAAACTTGTAGCAGTGGAGTCAGGAGATATCGGCAGCCTAGTACTAACTTCCCGCTAGACAGCCAAAAAATGTTTTATGGTCTGTGTTGGATCAGTGGCCAGGGTCAGGTTCGGCTGTGGGCTAGCCAACTATGTACACCCCCTCCCCCTAAATTTTTAACCCGAATCTACACGATTCACATAAATGACCCAGCTGGCAATAAAATACTCGGAAATCCGCGAATCCGCGAAAAATTGACATCCCTGAATTATGTATATGGAGAGCTGGGCACTAAATACATGGAACAAATGTATTTAAATACCAAATATTAAATACATTTTACAATTTGTATTTAAATACTAAATACTAAATAGGTACATCAATTGTATTTAAATATATTTGTAAATACATTTTAAATGGACACAAATTTTACATGTACTATTCAGTAATTCATGATTAACAATATAAAAAGCTTGATAAATGATAAAGGATACTTTCCTATGGTATAATTTCCTTTTTAGAACAAAACAAAAACAAAACCTCACCTGGCTATTTAACTTAATCTACATATCTCTAGAAATTTCCTCAAAAAACTGGAGGAGTTCCTTAAATTTTGTTTTTTCCTTCTCAGGCCTATATTTCCTTATATAAGGAAATTTCCTTGAAAGCGGAAACACTGGTTCACTGTAACATCAGAGTTGCTAGATAGTTGGGCGGGTTTATGGCCAAATTAATTGATAAAAAAGTATTTAATTTTTATATTATGAGTATTTAAATACTCATTAAAGTATTTAAATACGTGAAAACCAATGTATTTATAAATACAGTTCTAAATACACAAATGTATTTAAATACTGCCCAGCTCTGTGTATATGACCACTTTTCTTGCGTTTACACAATTTTTCGTATGCATGAGAGTAGTTACCAAGGGGATTAAAACTAATGGAACTAGTCAATAGGTTTAAAGCAGCTAAAAACGAGTGTAGGACATTCCCCCCCTTCCCCTGACATATTTCACCCTGGACATAATTTATCCCCTGTGAACTTATCCCCTCTGGGTGTATATGATTAATAACGGAACAATGACCGAAATCATTGCTAACGTGACCTTAAAACAGCCTAACCTAACCAAAACTATTAACAGCAATGGTTTCGGTCATTTTTTCGTTATCGGAACACAGTGCAATCAAATACACCCACAGGGGATAATGTCCACAGGGAAAACTGTCTATAGGGAATATGTCCAGGGGAGAAAATGACCGGTGTAGTGATCTGATATCTGACTAGCTAGTCAGATCGCTACACCGGGCCACGCTCTAAACATCGTAGCATTCGTCCTCCACCGTATTATTTTCGTCGTGATAAGCTTCCCTGGGCTGAAACACTGCTAAACAACATTGATATCCTAGCTTATCTTCTTCTATAATAATATAAGCGAAAGTGTGTCTGTCTGTCTGTCTGTCTGTCTGTCTGTGTGTGTGTGTGTGTGTGTGGTATAGGTTCCGCCCCCCGTGGCGCAATCACCTCATATGGCACATTTTTGGAACCGGGTGACCAGGGAAGGTTTAAAACCCACTTATGAGATGATTCGATCACTTTTTTTTTCTTTTTTCTTTTTAGCAGCCTATTAGCGAAAACTGAAAAAAAAAGTGGGTTGCGAGAATTGAGGAAACCTTGAAGTAGGGTGATGGGTAATGGGTGAGTGAATGGGTGGGGTGATGGGTAAAGGTGTGGGGTGATGGGTGAGTGAATGGGTGGGGGTGATGGGTGATGGGTGAGGGAATAGGTGAGGGGTGATGGTAATCTATAATAATAAAGCGAAAGTGTGTCTGTCTTGTCTGTCGTCTGTGTGTGTGTGTGGGTTTGGTTCCCTCCCCCGTGACGCAAACACCTCATATGGCACATTTTTGGAATCAGGTTGACCAGGGGGAAGGGGCATAAGCCCACTTAGAGATGATCCGATCACTCTTTTTTTTTCTTTTTTTTAGCAGCCTATTAGCGAGAATTGTGAAACAAAGTGGGTTGCGAGAATTGAGGAAGCCTTGATGTAGGGTGATGGTTAATGGGTGAGTGAATGGGTGGGGTGATGGGTAATGGTGTGGGGTGATGGGTGATGAATGGGTGGGGGGTAATGGGTTGGGGGTGATGGGTGATGGGGGAGGGAATAGGTGGGGGTGATGGGTAATGGGTGAGTGAATGGGTGTGTGGGTGATGGTTTAAAGGGGGAGTGAATGGGTGGGGGTGATGGGTAATGGGGGAGTGAATGGGTGGGGGGTGATGGGTAATGGGTGAGTGAATGGGTGTGTGGTGATGGTAAAGGGTGAGTGAATGGGTGGGGGGTGATGGTAATGGGTTTAGTGAATGGGGGGGTGATGGTAATGGGTGAGTGAATGGGTGGGGGGTGATGGGTAATGGTGAGTGAATGGGGGGGGGGTGATGGGTTAATGGGTGAGTGAATGGGTGGGGGGAATACATACATTTCTACACCATATTTCAGGAAAGTTAAAGGGGCTATCTGGAGAGTCCATGTTTGGGGGGCCGAAGGCCCCCAAACACAGGTGGTGGGCCGAAGTGCCACCAATAAAAAGCCCTCCGCAGGAGCTAGCCAAAAAGTCCGGCCGGAGGGCGGCTTTGCGGCTAGTGGTAAATATAGCGAAAGTGTGTCTGTCTTGTCTGTCTGTCTGTGTGTGTTGTGTGTGTGTGTGTGGTGTGTGTGTGTGGTGTGTGTGGGGTGTGTGTGTGTGGTATAGGTTCCGCCCCCCGTGGCGCAATCACCTCATATGGCACTTTTTGGAGCCGGGTTGACCAGGGGGAAAGGGTTTTAAAGCCCAATTATGAGATAATCCGATCACTTTTTTTTTTTTTTTTTTATCAGCCTATTAGCGATAATTTGGAAAAAAAGTGGGTTGCGAAATTGAGGAAACCTTGATGTAGGGGGATGGGTAATGGGTGAGGTGATGGGTAATGGGTGTGGGGTGATGGGTGAAATGAATGGTGGGGGGTGATGGGTTGGGGGTGATGGGTGATGGGTTGAGGGAATAGGTTGGGGGGTGATGGGTAATGGGTGAGTGAATGGGTGTGTGGTGATGGGTAATGGGTGAGTGAATGGGTGGGGGTGATGGGTAATGGGTTTAGTGAATGGGTGGGGGTGATGGGTATGGGTGGTGAATGGGTGGGGGGAATACTAAATTTCTACATCCATGATTTCAGGAAAGTTAGAAGGGGCTATCTGGAGAGTCCGTGTTTGGTGGGCCGAAGGCCCACTACCAATAACCCTCCGCAGGAGCTAGCCAAAAAGTCCGCCCGGAGGGCGGCTTTTTCGGCTAGTCTATATTAATAAAAGCGAAAGTGTGTACTGTCTGTGTTGTGTGTGTGTGTGTGTGTGTGTGTGTGTGGTATAGGTTCCGCCCCCCGTGGCGCAACCATCTCATATGGCACATTTTTGGAATCAGGTTGACCAGGGGAAGGTCATAAGCCCCTTATGAGATGATCCGATCACTTTTTTTTTTCTTTTTTTAGCAGCCTATTAGCGAGAATTGTGAAAACAAAAGTAGGTTGCGAGAATTGAGGAAGCCTTGATGTAGGGTGATGGGTAATGGTGAGTGAATGGGTGGGGTGATGGGTAATGGGTGAGTGAATGGTGGGGATGGTAATGGGTGTGGGGTGATGGGTGAGTGAATGGTGGGGGGTGATGGGTTGGGGTGATGGGTGATGGGTGAGGGAATAGGTGGGGGGTGATGGGTAATCTATAATATAAGCAAAAGTGTGTCTCTCTGTCTGTCTGTCTGTCTGTGCGTGTGTGTGTGTGTGTGTGTGTGTGTGTGTGTGTGTGTCTGGTATAGGTTCCGCCCCCGTGGCGCAATCAACTCATATGGCACATTTTTGGAACCGGGTTTGACCAGGGGAAGGTTTTAAGCCCAATTATGAGATGATCCGATCATTTTTTTTTTTTTTTTTTTAGCAGCCTATTAGCGATAATTGTGAGAAAAAAAAGTGGGTTGCGAGAATTGAGGAAACCTTGATGTAGGGTGATGGTAATGGGTGAGTGAATGGGTGGGGTGATGGGTAATGGGTGTGGGGTGATGGGTGAGTGAATGGGTGGGGGTGATGGGTTGGGGGTGATGGGTGATGGGTGAGGGAATAGGTGGGGGGTGATGGGTAATGGTAAATATAAGCGAAAGTGGGTCTGTCTGTGTGTGTGGTGTGTGTGTGTGTGTGTGTCTGGTATAGGTTCCGCCCCCCGTGGCGCAATCACCTCATATGGCACATTTTTGGAACCGGGTTGATCAGGGGAAGGTTTTTTAAGCCCAATTATGAGATGATCCGATCACATTTTTTTTTTTTTTTTTAGCAGCCTATTAGCGATAATTGTGAAAAAAAAGTGGGTTGCGAGAATTGAGGAAACCTTGATGTAGGGTGATGGGTAATGGGTGAGTGAATGGGTGGGGTGATGGGTAATGGGTGTGGGGTGATGGGTGAGTGAATGGGTGGGGGGTGATGGGTTGGGGATGATGGGTGATGGGTGAGGGAATAGGTGGGGGGTGATGGGTAATGGGTGAGTGAATGGGTGGGGGGTGATGGGTAATGGGTGAGTGAATGGGTGGGGGGTGATGGGTAATGGGTGAGTGAATGGGTGGGGGGAATACATACATTTCTACATCCGTGATTTCAGGAAAGTTAGAAGGGACTATCTGGAGAGTCCGTGTTTGGTGGGCCGAAGGCCCACCAAACACAGGTGGTGGGCCAAAGGCCCACCACTAATAGCCCTCCGCAGGAGCTAGCCAAAAAGTCCGCCCGGAGGGCGGCTTTGCGGCTAGTGCCTTATAAATGTCAGTGAGGTAGTAGTTGCCTCGAGACTTCACACTAGTACACTTATTAGTCAATGGCCTAAAGATAGCGCAGCATTCGTCCTCCTATTAGCGTACTGGTTATATATAATACTAGCCGCAAAGCCGCCCTCCGGGCGCACTTTTTGGCTAGCTCCTGCGGAGGGCTATTGGTGGGCCTCCTTCGGCCCACCACCTGTGTTTGGTGGGCCGAAGAAGGCCCACCAAACATAGACTCTCCAGATAGCCCCTTCTAACTTTCCTGAAATCATGGATGTAGAAATGTATGTATTAACGCCAACCCATTCACATCACCCCCAACCCATTCACTCACCCATTACCCATCGCCACACACCCATTCAATCACCCATTACCCATCACCCCCCACCTATTCCCTCAGCCATCACCCCCCACCCATTCACTCACCCATCACCCCACACCCTTTATCCATCACCGCACCCATTCACTCGCCCATTACCCATAACCCTACATCAAGGTTTCCTCAATTATCGCAACCCACTTTTTTTCACAATTCTCGCTAATAGGCTACTTTAAAAAAACAAAAAACAAAAAAAAAACAATGATCGGAGCATCCCATAAGTGGGCTTAAAACTTTCCCCTGGTCAACCTGGTTCCAAAAATGTGCCATATGATAGGATTCCGCCACGGGGGGCGGAACCTATATCACACACACACACACACACACACACAAGACACACACACTTTCGCTTATATTATTATAAGATGTATGTGTTAATCGATACTAAGACAGGATGTCAGAGTGTCTGAGTGTCTAGTACTGGCGCCTAGCGGATGCTGAGTGCTGACACCTTTTCCTGAGGTAGACACCTCGCCCTGGTTCCAGATTACACACACAAGTTGTGTGTGTGTGTGTCATCTCAGCGCTCTGCCCAAGGATGATGACGCTGACGAGAGTGTAACAGGCCTGAGAGACATGTCCACCGGAACCCGGAACCTTCCGGCCTCCTTTCCTTATATGCGGCAGACGCAGCGGAGAGGGGACAGAGAGAACACAGGATCACCAGGAGACGTGTTACCTTGCACTCCTACTCACGACACCTCCCTGTGTGTCTGTGTGTACCCCACACCTGGGGGTGTGGAGTACCTTGTCACGTCATTAACTGTTCCCGGCTCTGTCTATTAGACATTAGTTTCATTGGCCGTTACTTAATGAACTGCGTGACATTATTATTGTATAAACCCTCACAAGTGTACATATATATATATACTATATATTTTTTGTAGTATATTGTCTTACTCGAATCCTTTGGCACTAAAGAATACTTATAAATTACGTAAGAACCGCTCGACCACGTTTAGCCCATACATACCACTTTATTTGATGTGTACCTCTGGGCAACGAAGCAAGTTACCAGCCCGTCAAGAGGGCGTCATCCGGCAATCACCCCTTACAGGTTAGTCAACCAGTATCAACATGGAGTGAAACCGTTATCCGTAAAATAACCATACTAAGAAGGGTAACACTCCCTCCCTACATCAATTATTTTCTTCGTGAGAAAGGCGCTGGGCTGTACTACTGCTCAACCAGTAAATATTTATGTGGGGGCACAGCTAAGTATGGGGGTGACACTAGGCAAATGAAGCTCAGAGGCATTTTGATGCCACATAGAAGGATATAAGGGCATCTTCTAAGATCAGATCAGTGGCCATTGGGGGAAGGAAGCACCTTTGGGGGGCACTGGATTTTCATGGGGGGGCACGTGCCAGTCCTCTGTAGCTACTCCACTGTGCTTAACAAGCAGTAAAATCAAAGACATAGCTCATGACTAATAATTACCAGAAGTACTTAATAATATACAGAAACAAAAAAAATGTATTACCTTGGGTGCTGAGGACGCCATCCTTGTTGAAGTCAGCGCGGGAAAGCGATGTTTAGGGGTAAATATTTATATATATGACTGTTCAAAGATTCTAAGCCAATTTCGATGTTTTTTTCTCATAACATGTGATGCTTTTCTTAATGGAGATAGTTTTTTCCTGTGAAAAAATTGAGGTTTTTTTCAATTCGAAAAAGTAATGATAAATAAATCAAAAAAATACTTTTTAGACGTTTTGACTGGAAAAAAACACTCTCCATGTGTAACAGCATAAAATAATAACCTATGATAAGCTATGATCCCTCAAATAATAACAGTCATGTTATAAATATTAGCCTGTTTTGGTAGCTAAGGCATACTAACCACGCTCGCATTGCAGCCACCGCTTGTGTTGGTACAGTCACTCCACATACTTCGCGAACACACAGGCCTCGGATCCTCTCCTTCCATTTCCTTTTCGTATTTTCCAATAAATTATCGTTCATATTCTCTTGACTCCCCCACCCCCTTCCTTCCCAATCAAAGCCTGGACCATGCATTCCTCCTCCTTCCCCTGGGATGGTGTTAATCCCACGGGGGGGCCATCTCTCCCTCCCTCGCCATCTCTCTCTCTCTCTCTCTCTCTCTCTCTCTCTCTCTCTCTCTCTCTCTCTCTCTCTCTCTCTCTCTCTCTCTCTCTCTCTCTCTCTCTTTCTCTCTCCATTCCTTCCTTCCTTCCTTCCTTCCTTCCTTCTCTTCCCTTCCTTCCTTCCTTTCTTCCTTCCATCCTTCCTTTCTTCCTTCTATCCTTCCTTCGTTCCATCCCTCTCTTCCTTCCTTCCTTCTTTCCTTCCTTCCTCCCTTATTTCCTTCCTTCCTTCTTTTTCTTCTTCCTTTCTTCCTTCCATCCCTCTCTTCCTTCCTCTCTCTCTCTCTCTCTCTCTCCTCTCCTCTCTCTCTTCTCTCTCTCTCTCTCTCTCTCTCTCTCTCTCTCTCTCACTCTCTCTCTCTCTCTCTCTCCATTCCTTCCTTCCTTCCTTCCCTCTCTTCCCTTCCTTTTCCTTCCTTTCTTCCTTCTATCCTTCCTTCGTTCCATCCCTCTCTTCCTTCCTTCCTTCCTTCCTTCCTCCCTTATTTCCTTCCTTCCTTCTTTTTCTTCTTCCTTTCTTCCTTCCATCCCTCTCTTCCTTCCTTCCTTCCTCTCTCTCTCTCTCTCTCTCTCTCTCTCTCTCTCTCTCTCTCTGTCTCTGTCTCTGTCTCTGTCTCTGTCTCTGTCTCTCTCTCTCTCTCTCTCTCTTCTCTCTCTCTCTCTCTCTCTCTCTCTCTCTCTCTCTCTCTCTCTCTCTCTCTCTCTCTCTCTGACACTATCAACAATGAGGTACATACATACATAATGAAAAATTTAAAAAATACTTTAATTATAGATATTGCCAAACAATATTATTGGCTACATCATTCACACATCTACACACACACACACACACACACACACATACATATATAATGGAATACACACCGGGATGGTCACACCTTGCTCTCAGTGTTACGAATATATTTTGCTATAGCCATTATTTTTTCCAAAAACAAAGAATGTAAATATTTTAAAAGTTACTTCATCCTGTCTGATGGAGGAAGGACCCAGTTGAAGGGCTCAATGGAAGGAGGAAGGGAGGGAAAGAGGGAGGGAGGGAGGGAGCTGTTAAATTGTCATTAGCTGTTGGTGCGGGATTTAAAACTATAATTACTCATCAGGTGAGCTATAAAGTCGGGAGGTTTGAAACGGGTGTGGCTACTTAGGGGGGGTGGAGCGGGTCTCCAAGAGGAGACTGAGCGAACATTTGTAGACAAGGAAAAGATTTGAGAAATTGATGGGCTTGCCTCGCCCCAACTGTTCGCGAAGTATGTGGCGTGACTGTACGACGGTGGAGAATCTCCACCGGCCGGGATTTGACGAGCATTCTTGAATATAGCCCGGTGACGTCATGGTGCCCATGGTCCAGACTTGCATAAGTAATATGCATACTATGTCATATACTACTACTATACCATACATATACTACTATGCATAATAATGCCATAGGTGGGAGTGAGCCTAAGATGTCTCACGTGCACTCATTATTTTGCCTCATTATTGGTTGGTTAATAATGCATAATCAATCCTTATGCCTCATTGACGGCCGTGTATCTCCCAACCACGACTATAGGATCACCATTATCAATCAATCAATCATTGGGGGCATACGCCGGGGGGCGCGTCGCCTCCACACCGGATTGTCTCTTACAGATACAACCCGAGGGGAGGGATCGGTTTCAGGGATCACCATTATGATTGCATGAAAAAGCTGCAAAAGATTTTTGCAAAATGTTTCGATCCGATTTAATTATTCACATGAAATATAATTTGATATCATTGAATATTTCCTCTCGCTGTAAAATACAATAAATCCACTATTTTTTTTGGTTGCAATACGGAATATATTTTTCAGCCATAATATTCAGTACGTCCGAATTTTGCCTCGGCGATAACGATGTGAGTTGCATCGTGTGGCACTCAATGTGTGCCCCAATACTTAATGTTCCCGCCTATCACACGGAAGACCAGGGTTCGATTCCCGACCAGAGAAGGAACATTTCTAGATAATCCACATAGTCCAGTGTATAAAACCCTTGCCTGTTACTCGTAAGGCTGAGGTTACCGCTGTTCAAGACTGCTGTGATATTTTGCTTGCTGATGAGCGGGAATTTACCGCCTGACTGACTTGAACAAGGGGATGGAGTGAGTATAGTAATAAATAAAAATAGTTTGATCAGTAATTAAAGATGGCTATAAAATAATGGGATACGAATAAAAAGTTTAATTTGTAATATATTAAAAAAATAAGTAACCATCGTCGTAAAGTTACTTCAGTGGTGGCAAGAAGACGTTGTATGGAAACTCCCGAATTATTACCGATATTTAGTGATAACGGTGACGCATCAGTATTTCGCGATTACCAATGTGTACAGTAATACCTCAAGCATCTACAGTGTGAAATGGGTGGATGTACAGAACGTGTAGAGTAAATTATAGCCATTTTGCGGTGAACATTATTTGTGAGATCGTAGCCATACCCACATATCTGTCACTATACTAGTTATAAACACCCACCGATACGGTCATATGTGGCGATCACGACTCCCACACGTGTTTAAGTCCATGTGAAACTGATATGATAGATTCCTGATAAGGTCACCTCTACCTCATACTTTAATGACATTTCTTATATGGCAATAGTCATACTGCAGCTGTGCAATTCGCCCACGACCTAATTATGCGCTGGCCATACGACAAGCAGGTCTTACATTCCCGGAAAGAGTTTAGATCTCATAGGTCATGTCTTTGGGTAAAGCAGGAGCTCTCACACTACACATCGTATCCCATTCTTCAGTAGTTGCCCGCGTTTCTTGGGAAAGATTTTTATGCCATGTGCGGGGCTTGAGCATAGATACGTCAAATGAAACACACCAAGACCTTAACACTGTACCACACATGCAGGTGTGTGTGTGTACCTCACACACCACACACCCCCATCCCCTTTCTCAAGGGGGATAGTAACCGCCCGAATTTGTTAGTGAAAAATCCCCGGGAGCGCGAGGATTCGAACCGCCTACCCACATAATAGGAGACCAGCACGCTATCAACCTGACCATCACGCGGTGTGTGTGTGTGCATGTGCAGAAATGGGGAAGTGAACATCTCCTTAATGTATCTAGAGTGTGGAAAGTGGGTAGGCATAATATGCCTACCCACTAAGCCCTTATGTCTTCCTAATAGTGCAGCAGATAATCATAATAATTGTGCAAATTATGACTAAAGCATGAAATTTTTACCAGTGTTAGTACATACCATAAGGTTCATTTTCAGATCGGGAGGTAAGTCAGATTTGACCTCTGAGGATAGTGAGAGGCCAATGACCTAAATTACATTGAAATTGTCATTTTTTCAAGATTCTGGTGCAGTTTGTCTGTTTTGGGAATCATTAAAAAGGTATGTTGCCATGTGTTGGTCCCTTTATCTTCTGGAGAGCCTATTTATACATAATCACAGGATGCAACCATGACTGAACAAGTGCTTTAAATGAGGTCAGTGACCTCAGAAAACAAATTTATTGAAATACACATTTAGGTTATTGTGGTGTCCAGAACAGTTTGCATGAAATCGTGTTATAAGATCATCAGTGCAACCTTAATTTTCAATGTGCACTGAACATAGTCTATAAGCTTAAAGTACAGTGAGGTCAGTTACCTCAGACACATGCATAGTACATACCGGTACATGTAATACACACACATTATCCATATAGACGCATAAAAATAAAGGCGTCTGATTGCACCAGTCTCCCGAACATGCACATAATGCAGTGCACTTGAGTGCAACCTCGGTGCACTTGCAGCGGCCGGTACATCCCTTCTTGCAGCCGCAGTGGATCAGTTCGTGGCAAGATTTTGATGCCTCTGGCAGTGTCGTCCAAAGAGGCTGCCACCCAGAGGCCTCCTTTGTCCAGCCCCAGTCAGATGGGATTGGTAACTCTGGATTCAGGACCAGAGTTTGGTTCCAGCAGTTGCCCTGGAGAGATGCACACTTAATGTGCTGCTGGAGTGCTGCCTGCGTTGGGGGAATGTTTTCTAGAGCCCTAGACTTGTGTGCGAAGAGCTGTTTCCTAGCATCGTTCACTTCCATGGTGTCACTGGTGCGGTCATACATCAGCACAACGAAGCGCTCCAGCAGTGACATTGACTCCTCACTCACATCACTTGGCATGCGTAAGAGTTCTTCAAAGGCATCAGTCACCTGTGGGAACACTTTCCAAGTCTCCCAGGCAGTCTTCTTCCCTCTGCCAGCGAAAGAAGACATAGCTTCGTCACAGACACAGACGGCCAGCTTCAGCAGCCAGGAGGTCGGGAGGCCTTGCAGGACGTTGTACAGCCGGTGCAGTGAAGTGCTTCGTCTTCATGGCAGCAGGTGGCACACTTGTGTACACTGATGGCAGAGGTGCTACCGACTTGGCGGAAGAGATGTCTTGCCCAATCACCACTACACCACGGTCGAGTCTGCCATTCGTGTGTGATGAATGTTGCATTAGGGAGATACCTGTGCCATGAAAAGAATCCTTGGCTGTCGCAGAGCTGGGGTTATGGTCAATATTATCGACAGCCCCAGTAGTGAACAGTCCCTTGCGCAGCTTGGGTGGGCAAACAACTTCTTCCATGTTGAAGCGTTGGCAGACACAATTGGCAATGTCTGTTGTGAGCTGTAGTAATCTATCATATGACACACACATCCCTAGGCTGAACAGTGTGTCAATCAGACCTCTGCTCCTGGTCACAGCGTGAATCTTGAGGGACAAGTAGAGTGGGAGTGGGGTTTCTCTCTCGCGGCTGTGGCGCACTGAGGTTGACTCCACACTGCGTGCATGCTTTACACTGTTGAATACCAGTAGCTGCGATACTGTAAGAGCAGCAGTTGTGGTGCTTGTGTTGGCCAACTTAGTCTGGTGCTTGATGTTCGCCCCATCGAGGATCATGTTCACCAGAGCAAGGAGGGATGGTGTCACATAATCTTTCTGGCAGTCAGCGTGGAACGCACCGTCAAAGGTGAACCTGGTCTGAAACATTTCTCTACGTACTACCTGTGCTGCTCTTACTAGGTGCATGGCATCACTGTCCACACAGGCCTTCTTCAGGGCGGGACCTATATCTTTCTCAAACAGGAGAAGTGTGTCTCGGCCCTGAGAATGGGCTCTCAGATCAGGAAGCACAGAAAGAAGTCTGTCCTTCAGTCTGGTTGTGTGTATTCTGTTGGTTACCGTGGCTCCCAGCTGCTCCAGTCTCGTCTTGTAGAAGTTAGCCACGTCTGAGAGTTTAAATACAGGGGCATTGTCCTCATCTGCATGCATGTCCTCCATGAATACCACCAGCTCAGCAAAGGTTATGCCATGCAGACGATCCGCATCCTCGTCCTTGAGTGCGGCTGGTCTGATTTTGTTGTATAATGCACGGAGACAGTTGCGATGGTATTTTGCCTCGATGGCAATCATGTCTCCTGCAGACAGCTTGGCCAGCAGTTCAGTGTCCCCCCAATTCAGTGGCACATCTCCGAACGTTCTTGTCAATTTCCTTTGTAGCTGCTTCGTGCAAGTCTGCAGTGCCAGCTGGCTTATTGCAGAAGAAACAGATAGGCTCAGTTGACTGTGGAAGCCTGTGGGCAGCTGCTGATCGTGTGTGCACGGTTGGAGTACCGGTACTAGATTGCTGTCCTGAAGCTGATTCTGCTCTGCTCTGGTGGTCAAACATTTTTTTGTTAAACTTTAAACGACATTTCTTGTGCCACTGAGCACTGTGTGTCCTCAAGGTAGCTTCTACGCCATCGCCATCATCCAGTCTGTTCACGTTGAGTTCCATTGGCATGTGCCGAAGTCCCTTGAACTGGAGGAGGTCTTCTGTCAATGATTCATAGCCACTATCACTCGGTTTCATGGTTGATCTTAGTGGGCACTGCAAAGGTTCATCTGTCTCTGCTTGGCAAAGAATACAAAGCTCCCAGTTAGTTGTTGGGGGTGGTCTTGATTGCTTGGACGTAGAGGGCTGGGCTGGGTCTATGACGATATGACGCTTTGCCATAGTGACGATCAGGTCTGGGATGCTTGTATCTTGGCTTCGATCATCAGGCAGGGAATCCTGCAACACACAAGTACAACAATTGTGTTAGTACCAGCCACCACAGTTTACATTCACTGGCATCAATATTTGATATGTTGAAGTAATAAACCTCTCACTGTCCTCAGAGGTCAAAGCTAGAGACCTGTAAATAATTACCAACGCTGTGTGGAATATGTTGACACTTTTATTGGAACACAAATGCATGGTTTGTACATCATAAACATGTTTACCATTAACCAATGACGCCAAACATCAATATTTTGATACTTTTGAGGTCATTGACCTCTCACGGTCCTCAGAGGTCAAATCTGCCTTACCTCCCGATCTGAAAATGAAGTTTATGGCATGTACTAACACTGGTAGAAATTTCATGCTTTAGTCATAATTTGCACAATTCTTATGATACGAGAGATTATCAGCTGTACTATAAATACATATTATGTACTTAGGAAGTGGGAGGGCATTATGAGGGGCATGAACAGCCCCTTGGAAATGAGTGTACGTATGCCCTCAAAGGACAGTCCTTGGTTGAGTTGCAATGGGTTCCTTGTCAACTGTGTTCACCCCACTATCAAGTACGCCCAGGCGTGGGTAAAGCCTTGACGGAGAATGGATGCGGCGGACCTTTATTGATTTGGGGTAAACTTATATTGGTTTTGGCCGGACACTGGCAGGAGAAACGTGCCGAGCAGTTGCAATCTGATGTGATCTGATGAGGTTCTTGGCAATATCTTCAAAAAGGCGCTGTCTTTTTCGCAGTTTTTTTTTACTTTTCTCTTTTCAAACGTGTTTCAGATTTTTTTTGTTTTTGCCAATCATCAGTGTTACCAATACACGCTCCAGCGAACACCCTATTCCTCCCTTCCTTTCCTATTCTCTACTATTTTCAGATGACTGTTTTGAAGTCATCAAGGGTCACAAGGGATCCTCGTCCCTTGATGGACAATGCACAGAGATAAACCTTTGCTGGGCTGTTTTCTTCCAATCTTATTATTCTTTTTCTGGATATCGCTCGATGCAATAATTGTTTTATTACAAACAAATTATCCCACGACATAACTAATTTAGTTGATGTTACTGCGCACACACACACACACACACACACACAAACATACGCACACACACACCGTCTGGACGGATCGGTGGGTTAGAGCATCCGGCACCATTCTGTGGCCCGGCCCTCGCTCATTCCCGGGGATTTTTCCAATGAGAAATTCGGGCGGTTACTATCACCCTTGTGCAAGGGGAAGAGGTGTGTGGTGTGAGGTCCCAGTATTACACTAAGATCGGTAATAATGAGCTCCAAGCTCATAACGGGAGGGTGAAACTGGCGATCACGTGCCTGACTCGAGTGGACAGACCATGGGTGAATGGCACACAATGAAACTATTCACCCTAGAGCCTAGACCAAATATAGATCAGAGGAAAGGTATTGGAAAAAGAAATACGTAGAAATGAAGGAAACTATTATAACGCTTGGTTTTAAGAATTAAATTATTATTTTCTATTTTTTCAGGGAACCAGCCATTATCCTGACAGACTGGAAGAAGAAAGCACTTATGCTTCCACAATGGCATTTTAGCCATCTTAACATTTTGATATTTAGATTTCAGTTAGAATGTAAGACTTTATTAAAGTTTAGTTAAAACCAAGAGAGTTATTACTATGAATAATTCATTTTGCTTATCAACACTGATAAGAATTATCATAAACTCAAATGTTGAACTCTGAATTTAGTATAGGAAATGTAAAAAATAATTGAAAAATACAGCAACATGTATCATCCTGAAACATTTATGATATTTATTAAAATTAAATAGTTATGTGACAAAAACTATTATTTTCAATAAATTATTAGTATTAGTATTTTATTATTAGTATTAGTATTAGTTTCAATAAATGTTAAATGTTGTAGTACTATTTGACCTCTTGTCACTTGTCAGTGGGACAGCTGACAATGTTTCTGGGTTACCAACAAAGCTATGCTTGGTGAGGTAATTGATAATGCACAAAGCCATGTGTGACATAAAGACGATTTCTGCTCTTAGTGTTAATAAATACTAGGGTAGAAAAGCCAGACTCACACCGGTATGCAATTGCAAATGGTACTATCATACTCAATGCTCTTTTGGAAAGAACATAATTTGCTAGGTGTGGTTTCTCCCCTTTGTGTCTTCAAAACTGTATCACTTCGAAAATCAATGAAAACACTCTGTATTTTTGTCTTGGTCGCCCTCTTGTCTCCCCATTACCCCACAGAAAAGACCAAATTACCAGTTTTAGGGTAATTTACCCCAGGGTGGGAGACCCTGACCTACTAGACTCTGTATGTCGTGCAGGAGTAGGTAAAGGTTCTCAGGGTTTCACCGAGGCGAGCGTGTCCATCACCCGATCACCCGACATATACATAACTATGAAATTCCTGAAAACTTTTGCTATAAGCCCCGTCGAGGAGGGGAACACGATAGAGTCGGATGGACGAAAGAGTGTGGAATTAAGCGTCAGTGCCGTAACCTCTCACGGCTGATGACACTGGTAATCTCAGCCACGCGACACACTTACGCCGTGAGGCACGCCCACCGCGGCGCTGTCATTGGCGAAAGTGTTTTCGCCGCCTCACGTAGCCTGGGTTACAAAGGTGTCAGCAATGAGGGATCTATCTATCAAAGGTGTATTAGAAAGGTGAGTTGTGGCAGCAGGGCGCAGGGACGAAGGCTTATCAGGCACCCCTGTGAGAGTGACGTGAGGCGACGCTCCGCAGTGACAGCCAATCTTCATAGCACCATTTTTCATCATCGTGTGGCTGAGGATGTTGATAAGTCTTCATTTTTCATTTTCGTTTACATTGTTTCTCCTCGTGTTTTCTTTCTTCACATTATATAATGGCCGAGTATAGTTTAAAACCCAGAAATAAGAACTATCGAGGGAACCCAAAACAAAGGTAACAAGAAAATAAGTAAACATTTGTACGTACAGGGCCTGAGCTACACTCGTATGGCCCCTTCTCTTTTCTACATTTTTTTATCATTCATCCTTCGTGTTAGGGGAAGCCACCACTCCGAGAGACAGGTCACAAACCCCCAGCTAATACCCGGTACCCATTTACTGCTGGGTGGACAGGGGCTCGGGTTTCAAGGAAACAGCCCATCTATCTCCGCTCCGCCCGGGAATCGAACCCGGGACTTCTCGGTGTGAACCGAGTGAGCTACCCACTACACTACGAAGTACCCCGTAGTACTGGTGTGTGTGTGTGTGTGTGTAAATTATATCATTCGCGAATAAATAAGCAGTATATAATTTGCACACACACACACACCAGTACTCCGGGGTACTCCGTAGTGTAGCGGTAGCACGCTCGATTCACAACCGAGAAGTCTCGGGTTCGATCCACGGACGGAGCGCAAATAGATGGGCTGTTTCCTTAAAACCCGAGTCCGAGGTCAGAATATATATATATATATATAATATATATATATATATATATATATATATATATATATATATATATATATTGTACTCTACTTATCACCATGTCAGTTATTCATTTTCATATATTTTTCAGGACACTATCAAGGAAGGGCTACAGCAATATTCTCAACGCCCTCTTCAACGCACATCCCCATCTTGGTGATCCCGTAAGTGGTTATGATATATTCATATATATTATGTTCACACACACAAATACGCAATATGAATGTGCAATGTGCATGTTTATGTTTGCACATACTAAATTTGCAAAAAGATTTTATGAAAATTATATCATTGTGCAAGTAAGTTTTATTAAACTATTTAAGTATTTATAAAAACTTATAGTAAAGATAAGTTATCATGTTTCACAAGGAGACATATTTTACTAAATATCAATTTATATTAGTTATTTTTTTAATTTATGAGAAATATTACTTTTTTACAGAAATGCTGGAGATACTCCTTGAGGACGAAACTAAAAACAATAAGATCCCCCATGGACCATATGATGAACTAACAAAAAATTGGTGTGCCCCAAGGAAAGACCAGCCGTCCGAGGAGGATGACGGAGACGTCTCCGTCATCAGTCTAAGAAAGCGACAGAAGCCTAATGTAAAGCAACCGTGTTATATATATGTGCATGCAATGTATGTAAAATATTACCTGTTGTAGCACATATAGTAGGGTTGTGCGGTTCAAGAAAAACCGGATTTGCCGATACCGTTTAGGGGAATAATACCGGTACTTCCTCACTCAACCGGTATCAGCTTACGATACGGTATACCGATACCGGAAATACCCCGGTATTACGGTATCGGTATTTGATTTTTTCGTTTTCTTTTTACTTGTCCATTCTCAGACAATTATTAACTCTACAGCATCAACCCCCCTAAATAGGGGTTTCCTATAGCTTGGGACCATTCTTTTTTACAATTCTTAACCCCTACCGTACAGCATAGACCCCCCTAAAATAAAGTTTCCTGTGGCGTCGGCCAGTGGCAGATTTAAGGGGGGACCGAGTAGACCATGGCCTAGGCCCCGCTCCCGCAAGGGCCCCGCAACCCAGAGAAAAAAATGTTTTCAATGAAAATCTGAATGCTGGACATTTCTTATTTGCTCGAACACTGTTACATTGCATGTACCATAATATGCCACAAATTAGTACCAACATAATATAAAATATGGGTGGAAAAAGTTTCAATTAAATTAATATGAAATTTGAATCACATTTGGTAAAATTCTAGAGTCCTTTCCCGCCCTTATTAGTGGTTTTATTTTATCCAGACCTTCACAAATCCCTTCAGATACCTCTAAAACGTAATAATAAAGTAGGGGAGAGATAAAAAAATATAAAACTAATTACTAACCTAACTTGGTAAATTGTAGTCCTTTCCCACCCTTAGATCTCGTTAGGAGGTTATTGGTTAGGTTGTAGTGAGGTTAGGTTATAAATTTTATTTTGGGGGTCCAGGGCGGGGGTAATGTAGGGGGGAGGGGGCGTTGAAGGGGGCATCTCTCCCCACTTTATAATTATGTTTTAGAGATATCTGAAGGGGTCTGTGAAGGTCTGGAGAAAAAAAACCCACTAATAAGGGCGGAAAAGGACTAGAATTTTACCCCACATGTCATTCAGGGCACCGCACACCATAAATCCGCCCCTGGCGTCGGCCATCTCTTTTTTTACAATTCGTAACCCCTACCGTACGGCATAGACCCCCTAAAATAAAAGTTTTATGTGGCGTAGGCCATTTCTTTTTTTGTATCAGGAATTAGTATGTATAATGTAACCTCTAAATAAGGAAAATAACAATAATTTGATTCAAATTTCCTTTTAACATTTATTTTTGGACAAAGAGTTCCTGGGAAAGACAGTTTAGATAGATATATAGCGAGAGCTGGGCAGTATTTGAATACATTTGTATTTAAATACATTTGTGTATTAAGAAATCTATTCATAAATACATTAGTTTTCATGTATTTAAATACAGTAATTAAATACTTTAATGAGTATTTAAATACATTGTATTTATATACATATAATATAAAAATGTAAATACTTTTTTATTCTATTTATTAATTTTTTTCAATTAATTTGGCCATAAACCCGCCCAACTATCTGGCAATCCTGATGTTACAGTAAACCAGTGTTTCCACTTTCAGGAAATTTCCTTATTTTAAGGAAATTTAGGCCTGAGAAGGAAACTTCTAAGGAAACGCAAAATCTAAGGAAATCCTAGGGAAATAAAAAAAAAAATCTGACATTTCAGTGATATGTAGATTAAGATTAAATAGACAGGGAGATGATAATATTAACACAGTTTATTTGCCTTTGACAAAATGACCAAAGAACAAATTATCTGTCCTAATTTCTTATCATATTCATATCTATAGCATCTACCGCAGCAAGGTTATTGGAGAATGGGGGGGGGGGGGGGGATCGAGGTGGAGCAAAGGTGGTGGGTGGCCACGGGCTGGTGTGAGCCGCGAGACAGGGGGGTAGAGCTCTCCAATGACTCTGCACTAACTATCTGTCT